>MU727508.1:57335-87535 GCA_026770625.1 Nicotiana glauca
TGATTTGTGTGGTGTCCAATTTTTTGCTTAAGTTGTTTATGGAAGGACCTGGTTCTTCTATGTGTTCCAACTACTAGTGTTACGGAATAATAAGTACAAAAATTAAAGAACATGAAGATTTTACGTGGAAAACACCTGGCTCAAAAGGTTTAAAAAACACGACCTACTTTCCAGTAGGATTTTCCCAAACTCTCCACTAATATCAGTGACCAAAAACTACATTTACAAAATACTTTTGTAAACCTAGGGTTAAATCTAATCTCGTGGTAGCACACAGCCTCAACTGTTGCGATGACTTCAAGTTAACTCTGAGTACCTAATATAATTGCTTCTAGATAAAGCTTAAAGGTACAATATGAAATCACCTACTAAAATTGAACTAGAATAAAAGATCGGCACTTCGACCTGGTTCTTCTATCTGGTTCAAGTAGCTTCAGGTTTGCACGCTTGAATCACACATAAATTGCTTGTAAAATTGCCTTCCTATTTTTCTCTCAATTCACGTTTAACTTTTGCTTATGTGTGTTACTTGTAAAAGAGAACAAAACTTATATTTATGGAGTTAGTAAATAGAGATTGACTAGAATTATGATGTTACTCTTCCTTGGTGGAAGAGTTCTAGTTCATCTCAAATCGTGTTCTCTTTGAGTAAGTAGTCTTTCTCCTTATCCAATATGCAACATTTTCGATCACGATTAGGATATATCACTTCTGTTAAGTTAGGTTTAACTCCTTCACGTGCATATCACATGCACGAGTTGACCATATCTGAGTTCCTTTGTTAGTCTTCAAAACTCACCTTTACTTGGGCCAACAACTAGACTGCCTTGACCTCATCTCCAATTCTAGTTTTGCCTTCTGCATCGGGTTCTTATAGAGTGTATTGTGATACTTCTTAGATCGGCATTGGGTATGTCTTGATGTAACCGGGTAGAGTGATTACTTAAGCCTCACGCCAATTAAATTCTCATGAGAAGAACTACCCTATTCATGATTCGAAGTTGGCAGCCATTATTTTTGCATTGATGATTTTGAGGCATTATCTATTTGGTGTGTATTATGTGGTATTTATAGATCATTAGAGTTTTCAGCACTTGTTCAAACAAAAGGATCTAAATTTGAGTTATTGCAACTGGTTGGAGATTCTAAAGGACTATGATATTACCATTTTGTATCATCTTGAGAGGGACAATATGATGGCCGGTGTCTTGAGTAGGAAGGCGGTGAGTATGGGTATCCTTGCATTTATTCTTGTTGGTAAGTGACAGCTTGCATCAGATGTTCACGTTTTAGCCAATCAATTCGTGAGATTAGATGTTTCGGAGCCTAGTCAGGTTCTAGCTTATGTGGTTTCTCAGTCTTCCTTATATGCTCACATCAGAGAGCATCAGTATGATGACCACCATTTGCTTGTACTTAAGGGCAAGGTTCAACACGGTGATGTCAATGAGGTTTATATTGGGGATGATGGGGTGTTACGGATGCTGGGTCGGATTTGTGTGCCCAATGTAGATGTGTTACGTGAGTTGATTCTTGAGGAGGCCCACAATTTGCGGTATTCCATTGACCTGGGTGGTACAAATATGTATCGAGACTTGAGGCAACATTATTGGTGGAGGAGGGTGAAGAAAGACATAGTGGAGTTCGTATCTCGGTGCCTAAATTGTCAGGAGGTGAAGTACGACCACCAGAGGTCGGGCGGTTTTCTTCAGAGGCTTGAGATTGCTGAATGGAAAAAGGAGCATATCACCATGGACTTCATAGTTGGGCTCCTGATCCACATCCAATCCGCACTCACTAGTGAATGGAAGCGGTCATTGGAAGAATAGTACTCAACAAGAGTTGGGATCCATTTACATAGGGAGTTTAATATGGGCGTTAGGGTGTACACGTGATGAGAGTAAATGAAATAACTCAATTGTGCTTCCAAACAAGGGATTTTGTTTTCTACTTCTAAATTAATACTGGCAATTGTTAACTAATGAGAAGAAACTAGCAAGCGAGTAATTATTTTTGTTATTTTTACCAAATGGTTAAAAGGCCTAGGGATGTTTGATGAGTGGTTTTTTACCATTTATTTTAGTCTCTTTCCTTTGATTTTTATATCTGTTAATTATGCTATGAAGTTGTTTATGGTATGTATTGCTATATTTTCAGATAAATGATGCCATGAAGAGAGTTGAATTCAATTGATGTGGAATTGAGCAAAAATGAGTAAAACAAGTACAAATCCCTTCAATGATTTCACATCTACAGAACAATGTTCGCTTATGTGCTCTAGCATCTGCGAGTAAAAAGGGCGCATCTACAAAATTATGCAGTATTTCCTGGGATCACATCTCCAATTGAGGAATCGCTTCTACGAAGCACTTCTACGGCGATTTGTCCGCTTCTGCGTTGTACCCTGTTCCATCGAATCTCACTTCTGCGAGCTTCTATACGTATCTGCGGAACCGCACCTGCGAGGATTATTCCACAAGTGCGATCAACATTCTTCTGTTCTGGGCACTTTTGACAATTCACATTATCTCCATTCCAAACCCACAAATACACAACCTAGCTGATTGGAAACAAATCTTGTTGGCAGTCTTTGGATATTTTAGACACATCTTGACTAGATAACACAAGTTTTGGAGCAAAGGTTCTTGCACACATACTTGAGTCTTGAAGATTTGAAGCTTTTGGTTGAGAATTTCTTACCCATTTATGTTCATTTCTTTATTTCCTTATTTTGTATTGTATATCTAAGTGTGTAGTATTTTTTCAACACTTGAATCTTGTTTATAGAAATATTCATGTTTAAAACGTGGATTAAGTATCTTGTTTTGCTTATGTATTGAACGATTTTTTGTTATATTGAAGTAAGTTATTATTTATTTAATTATTCTTGTTCTCTAATGGTTCCAAAGGCATTAGCTAAACCTAGGACTCTCCCATTTACTTCGAATTAATTTTGGGAAAGTTAATTTGGGGTTGGGAAAGATTAATTAACAAGAACTCGAGGCTTTAACCCTCACTTTATATATTCTACCTATGGATAGGATTGAACTACTTGTAGCCATTCGGGCGTGCTTAATCTCCTAATTTTTTTAGGGATAATTCAATTAGGAAATCTTGTTAGTCTTCGGAAGAAGCTAATATAAAATTATTACCCAAGGCTAATTAACATAAACTCGCTCATATTTGTAAAATCGTAAAATACATTGGATCGTTACTTGAGTGTAATTTCGCATGTATCAATGATTGTGCCATTGATAATTTTACTTTCTTTCTAGGTTAGTTTATATTTTCGCATTTAGTTCTAAATATTTTTACAATCACTTTCTAAGTGTTTGGCTTAGCATAATAAGTGGCAATTCTCTTACACACCTAATCGCGTACATATTATTCTCTGTGGGATTCGACACCGACTCATAGTTGAGTAAATTATATTGCATGTGAATGTGTCCATTTAATTTTTAGTTGTGGATTTGTACGTCATCAATGTAAATTTCACCTAGGTGTTCGCCTAATGGTTAAATACTTTAGCACTTGTTTTATTGATCGCGGGTGTATTATAGCTCTCAACTCTAAGTTACCCTCTCAGTACCGCTCAGTCATAAAGTGATTTTGCTGAATTTGGTTTTCTCAAACCCAAATGGGTATCAAGCTAAATAGTTTATATGAGCTCAAGTCGGACTTTCTCTATCTCGAGTTCAAACCCTTTAATTAGGCTAATAAAATTTACATATCCTTAACTAGCCCAATTTCTTGTTAGCCAAGTCTTCCTAGACTAGGTCCCTCTTTCTCAAGTAAACACCAAGTCAAAAAGGCAAGAATCAATGTTTACAACCATTAATTCTAAAACTAAAGCATAAATAAGGCTAACTAATCAACACCTGATCATAAACAAGCATTAAATTAAATACCCATAAGGTTTAAACACTAGGATTGGTTCACAACCCCAGTAAAAGTCTAGCTACTCATAGTAGAAAAAGAAGAAAGACTAATTAAATCCATAATATAAAATTAAAATGATTAACTATGACCTTTTAATCCCAAAATGACTACCTAAAATGGAAAATTATAATGGCTACAACTACTAGAACTTCAGAACTTGACCTAAAATGTGATTCCCGTCTATTTATAGTGGCTCAAAATTCATTGACAAAAATGCCCCCCCCCCAGGACGATCTGCAGGCGCTCAATTCTATGTATGATCCGCACATTACTTGAATCTGCAAGGAACTGGATTCTGTGTAATATGCCCCTTTTTGCCTTGTGAGTCTGAGTTCTTCATAAGAGCCCAAATTTCCAAAATTCCTGCAATTTGTACACTTTCATTAGTTTTGGGAAAATAAATCAATACTTTCATACTAAAATAAAAGAAAAAAGGTACTAATAAGTGGTCAAAATCCACAATTATCAGCTCTCACGGACTTTGAAGAAGTTGAATTCTATTTGGGTAATTGTGGACCGATTGACTAAGTCTGCACATTTCATTCCAATTGGGACTACCTATTCGTCGGAGCGGGTGGCTGAGATCTACGTCCGCGAGATTGTTCGCCTTCACGGTGTGTGCATGTCCATTATTTCAGATTGGGGCACGCAGTTCACATCGCAATTTTGGGGAGCAATGCAGTGAGAGTTAGGCATACTGGTTTAGTTATATACAACATTCCACCCTCAGATGGACGGACAATCCAAGCATAATATTCAGATATTGGAGGATATGCTACGCATTTATGTCATGGATTTCAGGAGTTCTTGGGATTAGTTTCTGTCGCTTTTAGAGTTTGCCTACAACAACAGCTACCAATCAATTAATCAGATAGCTCCATATGAAGCCTTGTATGGTAGGCAGTATCGATCTCCAATTGGATGGTTTGAGTCGGGTAAGTCTAGGCTATTGGGTACCGACTTGGTTCATGATGCTTTGGAAAAGGTTAAGTTAATTCAAGATCAGCTTCGCATGGTATGGTTTAAGCAAAAGAGTTGCACGAATTGGAAGGTTCGTGATGTTGCTTACATGCTGGGACACAAGGTATTGCTCAGAGTTTCACTCATGAAGGGTGTTTTGAGGTTCGAGAAGAAGGTCAAGTTGAGCTCTCAATATATTGGCTCATTTCACGTACTTGAGAGGATTGGGGAGGTGCCTTACAAGCTTTCATTGCCAGCTAGTCTATAGAGTGTTCATCTAGTGTTTCATGTTTCCATGCTCCGGAAGTATTTTTACAATCCGTACCATGTTTTAGATTTTAACACGGTTCAGTTAGATGGGTATTTGACTTATGATATGGAGCTGATGGCCATTTTGGATTGGCAGACTTGAAAGTTAAGGTCCGAGAATATAGCTTCCGTAAAGGTGCAGTGGATAGGTCATCCAGTCGAGGGGGCTATTTAGAAGATCGAGCGGGATATGCGGAGCAGATATCCACATCTATTCGAGACTCTAAGTATGATTATAGATCCGTTCGAGGATGAATGTTTGTTTAAGAGGGGGAGAATGTAACAACCCAACCGGTCATTTTGAGTACTATAGCCTTGTTCCCCCATTTATTGCTTATTTTGTGTTTTTTTTGTTTTCATTTGGCTTGACGGGGTGGTTGGTTTGGTTCCGAGGACGTTTCAGAATGAATTGGGACACATAGAGCCAGGTTGGAAGCCTAAGTTAAAAGGGTTGATTAGATGTTGTCTTTATGTGTAAATGAATTCAAAATGGAGTTTTGATTGGTATGATCGATCCGTATAGTAATTTTGGATTAGGAATATGTTCGGATATTTATTTGGAGGTTCGTAAATGATTTTGGCTTGAATTGGAAAAAATTGTAAAGAGTTGAAGTTTAGAGAGTTGAGAAGTTTGACCAAGACTTGAATTTGTGGTTACCGGGCTTGGATTTTGGTTCTGGAAGTTAGAATAGTTTCGTTATTCGTTTATGAAGTGTGTGCAAAATTTGAGGTCAATCCCAATTGGTTTCGTATGTTTTGGCATTTTGTTTCGGAAGTGTGATGATTTGAAAGGTCATTTTATGTTTTAGAACCCAATTCAGAGTTCCGAGGCTTTCAAAATTGCATCTTACTTCTCCTCGACTTGTCTATGCAGTACGAGCGCTAAGCCTTTTTGTGAAAACTTGAGAAAATAATAATTTTTGCCTTTCAAAATTGATTTTAGTTGACTTGAGTCAATATTTTGAGTAAACGGACCCGGACACGTGTTTTGACGGTCCTAGAGGGCCCATAGTAAAATATGGGACCTAGGTTTAGGCTCGGAATCAAATTCCGAGGTCCCTAGCCTGTTATGATATCTATACTTTAGCTGTGAAATTTGGTGAGAAACAGAATTGATTTGACGTGATTCGGACCTTTGCTTGAGAAAATAGAACTTTTGAACTTTCTCGAAAATTTCATGCAATTTGATGCTAAATTCGTAGTTCTAGGTTTTATTTAGGAAATTTGATAATGCGAGAAAGTCCGTATGATGTTTTAAGACTTGTGTGCATGTTTGATTTGGAATCCCGAGGGCTCGGGTGAGTTTCGGATAGGCTACTGAATGTTTTAGACTCAGAAAATCTGGTATTTTTGTTGCAATAGTTGTTCATATATGCCTTTCTTCGCGTTCGTGTAGGTAGTCTCATGAACGACAAAGGTAAAGAGGGGAAGGGGGAACTTCTCCTTCACGAACGTGAAGGACAGGTCGCGAACGCGGACTTTACCCTTCGCGAATGCGACCCGTCTACCGCGAACGTGAAGCATAGGACCTGGGGGGGAAGTTAACACATCGAAAACGCAAAAATAGGATATCGTCAATGGGGAGGCTGGGGGGATATGCCTTCTCAAACGCAATGTGTTACTCGCGAATGCGAAGGCCAATAGGGCCAAAGCTTCTCGAACGCGAATAAGGCATGTCCAGTGATTTTAAAATAGAACCTAAGACGAGATTCTTCAAAAAATTTATATCTCTTCCACTAGAACTCAACCTAGGTCAATTTGTAAAGAGGGATTTCAATACCAAATCATAGGTTCGTGTTCTATAACTCATCTCTTTCAATTTCCATCAACACACATTAGATTTCTAGCCCTAAATTGTATTCTTTCATGGTAGGATGGATTTTACAAATTTGGGAATTTAGACCTCGGTTTGGGGTCTGATTCTGAAACTAATTACTAATTTTGGCTAAGGGGTGAATGGGTGAATGGGTTTTGGTACCTCGAGTTTTGACAAGCAGGACGGGGGTTGGTTTTTGAATTATTTGGGAGTTGTTGGGAAACTTATAATTTTGCATTGGAATTAATTTCTTTAGCGGTAATTGATGTTATTAAGTTAATTATTACTAGATACGAGTGGTCTGGAGGTGGAAACTAAGGGAAAAGTGGTGATTGGGGCTTTAGTTTGGTCGTGGAATTGAGGTAAATGTTGTGGCTAAACTTAGCTTGGGAATTAGGTAATTTTGAGTCTATATGCTACGTGTTTGATATTGATTACAACGCATAAATAAGTTGACGAGTACCTATACGTTGTTGTCGGGTCATAGCATGCGAGTTAATCTTATTCTTGTAACTATCGTACTCTTTGATCATATATCTCATGTTTAGACTTGTTATTCCATGTGTTGAGCAACTCTTATCATGTTTTATGCGAATTGGTACTGATTAAGTATTAACTCAGAGTTGAGGCTAGCATTGTGGAATTAAATGTTGAAGACCGGTTCTTGATATTTCTATCTTCCGGTTATTTATTGTTCATTGTCTTGGTGAGGGAGAGCGTTAAAGCGTGAAGGGTGATGTTGTGCTATATATTGTGAGTGAGTGATAAAGCACGAAGTGTGATATCATGCCATATTCTATGTGTGATAATGCACGAAGGGTGATGTCGTGCCATGTTATGAGAGAGTTAATGCACAAAGGGTGATGTCGTTCCATGTAACGAGTGAGCTAATACACAAAGGGTGATGTCGTGCCATTTCGATTGTTTCTTATGGTGAGAATGAGAGTAAAAGCATGAAGGGTGATGTCGTGCACTTGTTTGCTATATTATCACTTTCTTTGGTGCAAAGCATGGTACTTACTGCGTTTCCTTACCGTACAATCTTCCGGAATTGATATTCACCTCAGCATGACTTTTCCCTTCCGGTTAATATATGGTTAATTTCCATTTATTGTTATCTTCTAGTATATGATTTTATTGCACAGGTTCATGTTATTGTTATGTCCTATCCTCGCCACTACTTCGCCGAGGTTAGGCACGGCACTTACTAGTCCATAGGGTCGTTGTACTGATACTACACTCTGTTCTTTCTGTGTAGATTTTGGTACTGGACCGCATTGATCAGAGTTGGGTTGCTGCCTTCACTCCAACAGGAGACCCAAGGTAGATCTATCGGCGTTCGCATACCCTTGAGTCCCCTTCCAGTTATCATAGTTTCCCTGTATTCTTTTATTTCAAGAACACATGTTTTTTCTTTAACCCAGTATTTGTAGTGACTCTTAGAAGTTTGTGGATTGTGACTCCAGATTTTGGGTAGACATTATGAGCACGTGATTTTTGCCTCGCATGAATTACTCCTACAAAACTCTTTTTATTTAATTATTTTGCTATTCTAGGAATTATTGTAGAATTTTCCTGATTTTTTGCATTGTTTTTGTGCATATTTAATTTTGTTTAAATCATAAAAATAAAAAAAATATATTGCATCTGCATTTTAGGATTTGATTATATATTTTTATATTAATTAAGTAATTTTTTATTTTACAAAAATGAAAAATCACGAAAAAGAAATAACGTATTTTTTCATTTTTATTGTTTAATTTCAAATTTTTGCAGTTTTTTTTATTGGGTATTTAATTATGGTTGGTAATTATTATTTAAATATAATTAAGTTAATTTGGTAGAATAATTTAGTTTAGGGGTAATTTAGGAATTTAGGCTAGGGAATATGTTCACCTAACTAATTAAGAAGCTTCTAAAGTGATGGGTTCATAATGCACTAATTGAATAATTTTTAAAAAATGGTTTGAGTGGAATCAAATATAAAAATGGGGAACGGTCAATTGTGAATAGTGTGTGTGCACTAATCTAGTGCCTATTTAGGAGAGGCATCTGTTTCTTTACAAGGGGACGGAGGAAAATCGATGAAATGGGGAAAAAAAGACGTCTTCAATGAGAATTTCGTTGATCAAATTGTGATGTTTTTCAGTTTTTTCTTTCTTTTTAGTTTTCCATAATCATTAGTTCATTTATTGCCCCTTTCATCGTCCGACTTTTGTTAGTTTTGAGATTCAAAAATCAGAAAAATTAGGAAGAAACACAAATTAGGAAAGTGGTACTGCCTTCTCCAAGCTAAGTTCAATTTTTTTTAAGAAACGGAGTTTGAGTGAGGTCGCTTTGGTTTCGAGTTTTTGGGTGTCGATTCGAGAGTTCGTCCGGGTTCGTGTTTGAGATTTCTGTCGATTTGAGTTCTGATTGTAATTGTGCTATGTTCTTATCAGTGTAATTATTGGACGACTTCATCAAATTGAAAATTCCAATTTTCAGGTTCAATTCTTTCCCTCTTACTTTATCTAATGGTGTGGATTTCTTATTTTAGGATATTTAAATACTAGTAATGAATTTTGATGTTGGTAGGATAATTTTCGAATCTGCTGAGGTTTCTTTAGTTACTTTTCGTAATATTAATTTTAATCATGTTGAGAGGGTTTCTATGGAATTTTTAATTCCATAACTTGTTCATATATTTTAGTCAAATTAGTAAATGTCATTATCTTGTTCTCACTGATTTCTTTTGTTAAAATAAAAAATAGTGATGGAAGTAGGATTCGGTATATCTTTTTAGCTGAATTTCTTATTTCAATCCGTATTTGGACTTTCGTGACTCTTGCTTTTGTCGAAAATTGACGATAAATGGCTTTAGAACACGTCTTTATCTAGAAAAATGGTTGTTGTTGCCGAAAAAAATATTGTAGGTGCACGGTGACTTGAGAATAGCTTTAGAAAAATAATTATAAAGTGAGTAATTGCTTTAGGCGCGCTATATAAAAAATTACTTTCCTAAACTCGGGTATGTATTTAATGTGACCCAAATCCAACCTCAAAAACGTTAAATAAAAATTGTCATGGACCGCGGGTGAATTGCATGTGGCGTGGTTCAAAGACATATTTTAGATGACGTTGAAATCTTCCTTAAAATAATTAAAAGCGGTTTTAAAGTTAAAATGCACATAGGTTTAAAAGTATTTTGAAATCAGATAATTAGGCCAATAATAACAGTTGAGCGACCGTGCTAGAACCACGAAATTCGGGAATGGCTAACACCTTCTCCCGGGTTAACATAATTCCTTACCCGGATTTTTGTGTTCGTGGACTGTAAAACAGAGTCGATCTTTTCCTCGATTCGTGATTTGAACTGGTGACTTGGGATACTATAAATTATCCCAAGTGGCGACTCTGAATCTTTAAATAAATATATCCCGTTTCGATTGTCACTTTAAGTTAAAAAAGGATCCCTTATATACCCTTCCGGGGGTGTAGTGAAAAAAGGAGGTGTGATAAATCTGGCGACTCTTCGAGGGAAATGTACACAGAACTTTTGGTTCAGGGTTCAAGAATTCGAGCTTAGAATAATTGTTGTATTTGTCTTTGTTTATTATCTGATATTTTTACATGTTGGGTATAATGTGCAAAATGATGCTTTTACCGCTTTGATATTATTTGAACTGTACGTATAAATCGTTACAAAACCCTTCTCTTCTTATCTTCGGGGATGTGCTCGATGGTTGAGACTCCCTATACTGTTCGTGTCATATCTTGAAATAAGAAAGAGGCTCGTACAAGTTACTAAGCCGGATGATCTTTCGGGTCCCGAGCACGTAGCCTCCTCCTAGACTCGAGTTGTCCGCTCAGGTATACAGTCTAGAACACATACCCAAGTTTTGAACCTAAAATAACACAGCCTCATGTCGAATCCCTAGTAGGAACTTTTGTTTGCATTATGTATATTTGACTTTGGGACTCAACACAGGGGTTGGGTCCGTCTAGGCAGGTGTACCCAAAAATTAAAAGACCATACTGATGCATCTTACGTGCTACTTGTGTATCTGTCTATTTTGGCTTGCATGTTGACTGGCTTCTAGAATAGAAAAAAAATTGAAAAAAATAGACAGAAAAGAAAAGAGAGTGAGATGTAGGTATTTGAAATATCTTGAAACTCTGCTGAAATTTTGAAAAAATATGAAAAAGAGCCAATGTTTTCAAAAGTCATGTTTCCTTGTTCCGTCAAAATGGCTGAACTACGTGGGTCTGATTCTCATCGGATGTGAGATATGTAGCCAAACCTCATCGGTTCCGACCCCCAATTTTCAAAAATCCAAAAAATAAAGTTCTTTTACTTCCTTCTTAAGAAAAGTTTTTCTTTGAGACTCCAATTTTTTAAAAAATACAAAAAATATTTTCTTTTAGTTGCTTCTCAAAATCAAAAATATTTTCATACTTCTTTCGAAAATTGAATAGAAAATTCAAAAATCAAAAATATTTTCTTTTTCTTTAGAAGTATTTCTTTCCTAACGTCAGAATAAAAATCCATAAGTGCAAAAATATTTTTCTTTCTTCTTTAGGAGTTTTTCTATCGAAATTCCAAAAAACAAACAAACAATAAAAGTCAAAATTAAAAAAAAAAAACTCTTTCTTCTTTAGAAGTCCTTCTTTGCAAAAATGCTGAAGAAAATCAAAATCCAAAAATATTTTTTTTCTTCTTTTTAAGTCTTTCTTTCAGAAAAAAATCCAAAATCCCAAAAAAAAGAGTTAGTTTATTTGTTTTATTCCTTATCTTCACGAACTACGCAAGATCTGATTCATGTTCCTATATGATACGTAGGCAACCCACATCAGGTTCGATCAATCATGGGAAAAAAATAAAATAAAACAAAAGTGATAAATATTGATAATAATAAGGACTGACTGAGTCTATTCTAACATGTTTTGTTTTGAATTGTGAAGAAAGTTGAGGTGGTCGGTTTGAGGTAAGAGGACAACACAAGATCCGAGAAAAAATGATAATTGAAATTGAAGCTGCAACAAGTGCTCAAGAGACTCAGGGTTAGAGGGTTCAACAAGAGTCTACCGTGGTCGAGGAAAATAGAATACTGAAACAGAAAATGACTGAAATGTGTCAAGCATGGGCCAATTGTCAAGGAGAGCCCCGTCATGAGTCATAATTTGCTACACAACAAAAGCAGTACCACTCTCCTGAGTACCACTCGTACTCGTTTGATCTTCCTGAAAACATTGAGAAGTCTACCCGAAAGATGGTACTGGAAGAAATAACCCAAAGAGTGAAAAGCTTAGAACAACGGTTGAAAAACATGCAAGGGTTGGCCGGTCAAAAGAGTGTTGCTTTCAAAGATCTATGTATGATCCCCAATGTCCACTTGTCGCCCGGTTTCAAGATTCCCAAATTTTAAAAGTATGATGGACATGGAGACCCCATAGCCCACCTAAAAAGGTATTGCAATCAACTAAGATGTGTAGGAAGAAATGAAGAATTACTAATAGCTTATTTTGGGAAAATCCTTATGGGAGTAGCATCTGAATGGTTTTTGGCTCAAGACACATCTCGCTGGTACGTATGGGATGACATGGCACAGGACTTTGTCAAACAGTTCCAATACAACATCGACATTGCCCCAGACCGCAATTCCCTTTCAAACCTAAAGAAGAAACCAAGTGAAAGTTTTAGGGAATATGCCATTAAATGGAGAGAGCAAGCAACTCGAGCTAAGCCACATATGGATGACCACGAGTTAATCATTGTCTTCCTTCAGGCTCAAGAGCCGGATTACTTTAAAAATATGATGTCCGCAGTTGGTAAATCCTTCTCGAAAGCAATCAAATGGGAGAAATAGTAGAGAATGGCCTTAAGACATGTAGAATTATAAGTCAACCAGCTCTCAAAGCTGCAGCTCAGGCTGTCCAAATTGAATTTAGTTACATGAATGAGATGGATGAAGAAATCATGATGACATCAGAGTCGAGAAGAGGTCCTAGGAGAGCATCCCGAAGTCTGTTTTCTGATGATGCTCATAAGCACTACTTTCCACCTCAGAATTCACAATACCATGTTGCTCCACCTCAGTATGTTGTCCAGCCACAAAAACACCCCAGAAGGCGAGCACGAGAATCGCAAAATCTCCACCAGCCTCCACAAAATTTTCAAATGCCCTATAACCCACATCCAAGCCAGGGGTATAACGGGAAACAAAGATTGAAAGATAATTTCACACCAATAGGAGAGTCTTATGCAAGCTTGTTTCAGAAATTAAAGCATCATGGCATGATTGCACCCATTCCTCCAAATCATGTGGACCCACGTGCAAGAAGCTTTGACCGTTCTAAAAGGTGTGAATACCATTCCAGTACACAGGACACAATGTTGAAAAGAGAAATAGAAAGGATGATCCAGGAAAATTTGATTGTGATTCAAGACAGTGAAACCCAGACTATCGTGCAGAGTACTTTACCTGCACATGATGATGCACACTTTGTAGGGGTGATGCCTGGTGACATGGAGCATGAGAATCCTCTCAGAAACTTGCCGACTGAAATTGGAGAAGGCCACGGTGATTTTGATGAGCAAATTTGTGGCTACATGTCAAGCTTAGAAATTGAAAAGTCATTCTCTCCTAACTAGGAATGAATCTTGGTAGCTTGTTTTGATGGTTTTTTTTGTTATTTGGGTTATTTCAGGGTTGTGATGCAGATTTTATTTGTTTTATTGAGTCAAACCCTTTCATCCTTCTATTTTGTTTGTATGAGTCATGTTTGTCTGTTTGGTTGTTGTTTTCATTATTCAGGTTAATTTAGGGCTGTAACTCGGATTTTAGGTTGTTTGTCTTGTTGTCAAACCCTTTCATCATTTACTCAATAAAATATAGCTTGTCCTTTTGTGTCATTCTATTCTTAGTTCTTTTTGTGCTAGTTCTAATAACATGACATGCATGCAAAAATTTTGGCCAGATCTTAGAAGCTGATTTAATCTGGAATTGGTTAGCTAAAAAAAGACACTTTTGAGGATGAATAAAGAGTTGAAATACTTGGGAATTAAGGTCGAGTAAAAGTCGCCTTCGAATCATTGTGAAGATCGGGTTTGAGGAAGAATCAATTGAAGATTGTTGGAAAGTTTGACTTTAATGGATGGAAAGTGTTTTGTGACCACGATACACCAAGAAGACATACATGTTTATCAATGTTGTGATTGGAAAAGGATACTATAATTGGCGTTCTCAAGGCTGGGAGTCCCTTTTTCTGCTACCCAAAATACTTTATACATTTGTCATCCCTTTGAGCCTGTGTTATTTTATTTGACCACCCTCTTTTGGAATCAAGTTTAGAGTCAAGATTTAAAAAAATGAAAAAAATGAAAAAATGAGTCCATGTCCCAAGAGTACACACTGGGGAAGTTCGTAGAAAGTTCAAGTGAAAAACGAATTGTCAAAGGTCCATGCCCTCAGAAAATAGAAGGTGGGGCAATTTCTTTTGAAAGAAAAAAAAGAGAAAAGAAAAAAAAAAAAAAAAAAGAAGAAAGATGAAAAATAATTAGGTCAGATATTTGAACTAAATTCGACCTGATTCCTTAAAAAGATACGTAGGCAACCTCACGGTTCGGTCCAACCAAATAAGATTTCAGAAAAATCCAAAAAAAAATCCCTAGTATCTTAAACTGGGTAAAAAAAAAGTTTATTTCACTTTTGAAAGAGTCGATTGCAAAAGTTTTAAGTCTACAACCCCTCAATTTGGGTCAATTTTGAGCCGTCATGCCGACCCTTTCTTCCTACCCATATCAAAAAACCTTCCAAATAAAGACCTCCTGATTAACCTTTAAGAATGAAAAAAGAAAACAGGCAATGAGCAACGGTTGTCACGCGACATAGAACACCGTCAAGTTGCTCGCAAAAAAAGAAGGGGAAAGAAAAAGAAAAACAAAAGAAAAGAAGAAAAGAAAAATGAGAGAGTCTTATTAGTGAAAACCCTCACGGGCACTGTAAGACGACGGTAAGCAGAGATGAATAAATGAATGAGACTTGTTGGTGAAAACACCCGCGACACCACTAGTCGAAAGTGAGTCATGAAGCTGATGCAAAGGATTGGCATGAACAAGCCCGACTTCAAAGGTCATACGAATAGTAAAAGGGAAGATTCGATTAATTTGACAGATTAGGCCATTAAGTCCAAAATGCATGTCATGATCATTAAGGCTAGTTATTAAAAAAAATAATAATACTCTTCCTTCTATCATTCTGACATGGGGCATTTCTTGTTAATATTCGTTTTTCATATCATTGTGTCCTTCACTTTGAGTCAGTCTTTGTCAAAACAAGCAAGAAAAGATTTCAACGTCTGCTACCAGCTTTTTAGTTGCACAAAATAAATTTGGCTAGCACATTCGGTTGTTATTGTCATTATGCCTTGAGGATTCATGCAAAGGCTCCCCCAAAACACTCGTATCATCCTACTTGGCACAAGCAAAGATAACTTGTGATTCTCTCTGACAGACAAATTGCTCAAAAGTAGGAGATCATTCAAGATATCGGAAAAAGTAACCTAAGCAAGGATCTCCAATTGGGATAAGGCTGTTTGAGCTGCAAATACAAATGGTACTGGTGTAAAACAATCAGAGTTGGTGCAGAACAAAAGTCTCTTCAAACCGACTCAAGTTGATCGAACAAAAGCCAAGTTGCCCAAGACTCAAGGCCACAAACCGAACCACCATTTTTAAAACTGACAAATTTTACTTTGTGTGAAATAGGAACAAAGAAGTGCAAGGAAAATGGTTAAAACAAAGAAAAAAAAGAGAAAAAAGTAAAAAAAGTAAAAAAGAAAATAAATAGTAAAAAGAAGAGAAGAGCCAACAAAGAGAAGTTTCTCAAATCTTTGCCTCTATTTTCTTGCTATTGTGCGTAAAGTCTCGCCATTGATCTTCACATTTTTTTCCTCCTAGGATAAAAGGTCCTAGTATGATGAACTTTCTCCTAGGATCGAAATATTAGTCTGATGAATCTTTCTCCTAAGATAGACAACCTAGTTTGATGAATCTTTCTTCTAGAATCAAAATCTTAGTCTGATTAATTTTTCTCCTAAGATAGAATACCTAGTCTGATGAATGTTCTCCTAGGATCAAAATCTTAGTCTGGTGAATATTTCTCGTAAGAAGAAGAGACCTAGTTTGATGAACTTTCTCCTATGATCAAAATCTTAGTCTGATGATTTTTTCTCCTAAGATAGAAAACCTAGTCTGATGAACTTTCTCCTATGATAGATGTCTTAGTCTGATGAATCCTTCTCCTAAGACACAAAAAAAGACCTAGTAAGATGAACTTTCTCCTAGGATAGATGTCTTAGTCTGATGAATTTTTCTCCTAAGATATAAAAACCTTGTCTGATGAACTTTCTCCTAAGATAGATGTCTTAGTCTGATAAATGTTTCTCCTAAGATATAAAAAACTTCGTCTGATGAATCTTTCTCCTAAGATAAAAAAAAGACATAGTCTGATGAATTTTTTCCTAGGATCAAAATCTTAGTCTGATGAATTTTTCTCCTAGGATAGAAATCTTAGTATGATGAATCTTTCTCCTAAGATACAGGAAAAGAAACCAAGTCTGATGAACTTTCTCCTATGATCAAAATCATAGTCTGATCAATTTTTCTCCTAAGATAGAAAATCTCGTCTGACGAACTTTCTCCTAGGATAGATGTCTTAGTTTGATGTATCTGTCTCCTAATATAAAAAAAAATACCTAGTCTGATGAACTTTCTCCTAGGATAGATGTCTTAGTCTGATGAATTTTTCTCCTAAGATATAAAAACCTAGTCTGATGAACTTTCTCCTAGAATAGATGTCTTAGTCTGATGAATTTTTCTACTAAGATGTAAAAACTTAGTCTGATGAATCTTTCTCCAAAGATAAAAAAAAGACCTAGTCTGATGAATTTTCTCATAGGATCAAAATCTTAGTCTGATGAATTTTTCTCCTAGGATAGAAATCTTAGTGTGATGAATCTTTCTCCTAAGATACCGGAAAAGAGACCTAGTCTGATGAACTTTCTCCTGTGATCAAAATATTAGTCTGATGAAACTTTGTCCTAAGATAGAAAACCTAGTCCGATGAATTTTCTCCTAGGATAATAATTAAAAAAAGGGGGAAGTTTGAATTCGAAAAAAAAAAAGGTAACTTTAGATTTGATAAAAAAAAGGGGTCAATTTTAGTTTTCTTAAGTTATCAATCTCTAGTTATCTTGAAATTAGGACCTCTTGGGTAATGGGATTTAGGTTTTAAATTTATAAACTCTTTTGGATAGTAGGATTCGATTAACACTCACAGATATTTCCGGTACCAAATTGGGGCAGAAAAGTTTCGCTTGTTTTGTCTATTTGTTGTAATCAGGAACCCACCTGGAGAACAAGAAAAGACAACTCAAGTTTCAAGGGAAAGCAGTTTCGAAGGAAGACAACTCAAGTTTCAAGGGGAATCAGTTTCGAAGGAAGACAACTCAAGTTTCAAGGGAAATCAATTTCGAAGGAAGAGAACACAAATTTCAAGGGAAAATAATTTCGAAGGAAGACAATTCAAGTTTCAAAGAAAAGTGGTTCAAGGTGCAAGGGCAAGTAACAAGAGAAGACAATTCAAGTTTTAGAAATCAGGCGCCCACCTGGAGAACAAGGGAAGTCATTGTAGAGTTCGATCCAAGTTAGAAGAAGAAACTCGCGGCAAGAATGCAAATCAGCAGTCCGAGATGATCAACAGAAGTTAGTCACAATCCAAAAAAAACACAAAGAGAAAGACAATAAGTGAATTCAAATGCAGAAGTTAATGAAAGATGTGAGTTGCTCTAGATAGGGCTGAAGTCACAAGCTCTGCATGTCCCGTCTTGATCCGACAAGCTGAAGAAGGATGAACTAGCACCTGCAACTAGCAAGCGTTAAGGTTTAAATCTAAATTCTACATGAAGAACCACTCAAGACTCAAGATCAAGCTTCAGAAGACTTATAGATAGGAATCTTGTAACTCGTAGTTGACAGACTTAGCTAGTCTTTTTCATCTTTTGATTTTTGATGTAACATCAGGACAACGGACTAGAACCTCAATGGAACGACACTTCAACCGGCTCTCCACATCGGTATATTACACCATCTCACTCACCGAGAACTACACTGACATGATTCCTTTATAGCCAAGGATATGTAGACAACCTTTGAAGCAAAGGTACGGTCAGGTTCTATTTTAAAAAATGCTTCCCACGGTGTATTCAAACGGGCAAAAAATCGCTTGTATCCACTCACTTTATCTTTGCACAAAAACTGTTCATGTTTCCGAGCAAAGAGGGGCAGTTGTGAGCACGTGATTTTTGCCTCACATGAATTACTCCTACAGAACATTTATTTAATTATTTGCTATTCTAGGAATTATTGTAGAATTTCCCTGATTTTTTGCATATTTAATTTTGTTTAAATCATAAAAAAAATATATATATTGCATCTGCATTTAGGATTTGATTATATATTTTTAGATTAATTAAATAATTTTTTGTTTTACAAAAATAAAAAATCACAAAAAAAAAATAACGTATTTTTGCATTTTTATTGTTTAATTTCGAATTTTTGCAGTTTTTTTATTGGGTATTTAATTATGTTTGGTAATTATTATTTAAATATAATTACGTTAATTTGGTTTAGGGGTAATTTAGAAATTTAGCCTAGGGAATATGTTCACCTAACTAATTAATAAGCTTCTAAAGTGATGGGTTCATAATGCACTAGTTGAATAATTTAAAGAAAATGGTTTGAGTGGAATCAAATATAAAAATAGGGAAGGGGCAATTGTTAATAGTGTGTGCACTAATCTAGTGCCTATTTAGGAGCGGCATCCGTTTCTTTACAAGGGGACGGAGGAAAATCAACGAAAAAGGGGGAAAAAGACGTCTTCAATGGGAATTTTCGTTGATCAAATTGTGATGTTTTTTAGTTTTTTCTTTCTTTTTTGTTTTCCATAATCATATTTTCATTTATTACCCCTTTCATCATCCGACTTTTGTTAGTTTTGAGATTCAAAAATTGGAAAAATTAGGAAAAAACACAAATTAGGAAAGTGGTACTGCCTTCTCCAAGCTAAGTTCGATTTTTTTTTTAAAATGGAGTTTGAGTGAGGTCGCTTTGGTTTTGAGTTTTTGGGTGTCGATTCGAGAATCCGTCCGCGTTCGTGTTTGAGATTTCTGTCGATTTGAGTTCTGATTGTAATTGTGCTCTGTTCTTATTTGTGTAATTATTGGACGACTTCATCAAATTGAAAGTTCCAATTTTCAGGTTCAATTTTTTCCCTCTTACTTTATCTAATGGTGTGGATTTCTTGTTTTAGGATATTTAATTACTAGTAATGAATTTTGATGTTGGTAGGATAATTTTCAAATCTGCTGAGGTTTCTTTAATTACTTTTAGTCATATTAATTTTAATCATGTTGAGTAAGTTTCTATGGAATTTTTAATTCTATAACTTGTTCATATGTTTTACTCAAATTAGTAAATGTCATTATCTTGTTCTCACTGATTTCTTTTGTTAAAATAAAAAATAGTGATGGAAGTAGGATTCGGTGTATCTTTTTAGCTGANTGTGCTCTGTTCTTATTTGTGTAATTATTGGACGACTTCATCAAATTGAAAGTTCCAATTTTCAGGTTCAATTTTTTCCCTCTTACTTTATCTAATGGTGTGGATTTCTTGTTTTAGGATATTTAATTACTAGTAATGAATTTTGATGTTGGTAGGATAATTTTCAAATCTGCTGAGGTTTCTTTAATTACTTTTAGTCATATTAATTTTAATCATGTTGAGTAAGTTTCTATGGAATTTTTAATTCTATAACTTGTTCATATGTTTTACTCAAATTAGTAAATGTCATTATCTTGTTCTCACTGATTTCTTTTGTTAAAATAAAAAATAGTGATGGAAGTAGGATTCAGTGTATCTTTTTAGTTGAATTTCTTATTTTAATCTGTATTTGGACTTTTGTGACTCTTGCTATTGTCGAAAATTGACGATAAATGACTTTAGAACACGTCTTTATCTGGAAAAATGGTTGTTATTGCTGAAAACAAATATTGTAGGCGCACGGTGACTTGAGAATAGCTTTAGAAAAATAATTATAAAGTGAGTAGTTGCTTTAGGTGCGCTATTTAAAAAATTACTTTTCTACACTCGGGTGTATATTTAATGTGACCCAAATCCAAACCTCAACAACGTTAAATAAAAAGTGTCATGGACCGCGGGTGAATTTCATGCGTCGTGGTTCAAAGACATGTTTTAGATGACGTTGAAATCCTCCTTAAAATAATTAAAAGCGGTTTTAAAGTTAAAATGCACATAGGTTTAAAAGTATTTTAAAATCAGATAATTAGGCCAATAATAACACTTGAGCGACCATGCTAGAACCACGGAACTTGGGAATGCCTAACACCTTCTCTCGGGTTAACAAAATTCCTTACCCGGATTTCTGTGTTCGTGGACTGTAAAACAGAGTCAATCTTTTCCTCGATTCGGAATTTGAACTGGTGACTTGTGACACTATAAATTATCCTAAGTGACGACTCTCAATCTTTAAATAAATAAATCCTATTTCGATTGTCACTTTAAGTTGGAAAAAATTACCTTATATACCCTTCCGGGGGTGTAGTGAAAAAAGGAGGTGTGATCGACATGTATTAATATTTGAATTATTATGAAATTCCGCACTTCTTTACTCTGATTTGGTTTAATCACTGTTATTACTGATTAGGATAAAGGTTAGAATATTAAATCTTGATCTGTTGACTTGCCTAACATTGTAAAATGTTAGGCGCCATCACGATCCCGACGGTGGGAAATAAAGGTCATGACAAGTTAGTATCAGAGTACTTAGTTGCCTAGGTATCACAATTCACGAACAAGTATGTAGAGTCTGTGTGATCAGTACGGAGATGCTTGTGTTTATTCCCTAGAGGCTATAGAGTTTATGAACAATTTCACTTCTATTCTTCTCTGTCATGTGTTTTTGTTCTCTAAATGCTAAATTGAACCATCTACTCTTGTTCTTTCGCGAATGGCAAGGTCATGTACCGCTTTTTTAGCTGAACAGCAGCACAAGCCGGTGATGGGTCAGCTATGTCTTCGGAGGCTTTATGAAGGTTGAATACAGCAAAGTCTACCCCATAGGTTTACCAAGCTCTTCCCAGTTAATTGTAGCGATGCATCTTCAGAGGATCCCAGGACTATCTGGACAGTTGTCACATGGTATTACGGAACATGGGGATAGTGGACACCAATGGGGTAGACTTTGCTGTATTCCAGATGATAGGGTCCGCCAAGAGATAGTGGAATGATTTTGTGTTGAATAGACCAGCTGGTTCACCTGCCTTGACTAGGGACAAGTTCTCTCAGCTACTTCTCAAGAAGTTCCTTCCAATCTACTAGAGAGAGGACTATCGCAGGCAGTTCGAGCATCTTCAGCAGGGTTTTATGACTGTCACTTAGTACGAGACTAGCTTTGCTGATTTGGCCTCATGCTTTTCTTATACTTCCTACCGAGGGAGAGAGAGTGAGGAGTCTTATTGAGTGACTCGCTCAGCCTATTAGATTGCAAATGGCTAAGGACACAGGGAGCGATATTTCTTTCAAGGATGCAGTCAATGTGGCCAGGCGAGTTGAGATAGTTTTAACCCAGGGAAGTGGTCAGGGGTCTGACAAGAGGCCTCCTCATTCTGGTAGGTTTAGTGGTTCCTCATATGGAGGCAGGGATTCTTTTGGTAGAAGCCATCCTCCTAGGGCATTTCATTCAGCACTTCAGGCTTCTCACGGTGCTTCGGGTGGTCGTGGCTCTCATCTGCAATATTCTGACCAGCTATCCTACAGTTGTTACCCAGGCCGTCAGGGTCAGTTTCAGGGTCAGCAGTCTCAGCAGCCGAGGTCTTGTTATACATGTGGTCATCCGAGGCACATTGCTAGATTTTGCCCTCGAGCATCGAGTAGTTCTCAACATCGGGGTTCTCGTGTCATGGTTCCGGCACCAGTTGTTCCACCGCCCGCTCAGCTAGCTAGAGTTAGGGGTCAGATAGCTAAAGGTAGAGGTCGAGGTATTAGAGGTGGAGGTCAGGACGCTAGAGGTGGAGACCAGCCAGCAGGAGGCCGTCCTAGGGATGTAGTTCAGATTGGTGGGGCCCAGCCCTGATGTTGTTCTTTCCTAGTTAGGCTTGAGGCTGAGTCATCCGATGATGTTATCATAGGTACTGTTCATTTTACAGTAGAGATGCTTTAATTCTATTTGATCCATGTTCTATATACTCTTATGTGTCATCTTATTTTGCTACATATTTGGTTATGCCTAGTGATTCTTTGAGTGCTCCTGTATATGTATCCACATCCGTGGGTGATTCTATGGTTGTAGATCATGTCTAGCGCTCATGTGTGGTTATTATTGGGCGTCTTGAGACTAGCGTAGATATCCTACTTCTCGATATAGTTGACTTCAATGTTATTTTGGGGATGGATTTGGTGTGACCTTATCATGCTATATTGGACTATCACCCCAAGACCGTGACCTCAGCCTAGTCGGGGTTGCCTCAATTGGAGTGGAGAGGGACTCATGGTCATTCTACCAGCTGTCGACTCCCCCTTTTTCTCTAGAGCGAATTCGGGTTTACGACATTCGGAAAGACAACTCTATTCCTGTTTGGGAATTGGGTTTTTGGAATTGAAGAATCGCCAACTAATGATTAAGTGCATTAGGACACTAAGGGTTTTGAATTTTTGAAAACTAGAGTTCGGGTAAGGGCTCGAAATTATCTCGAGAGAAAGATGTTAGGCACCCCTCAAGATCCACTTGTGTGGTTCCCGGCCATGCTATGTTGCGACTTTAATGTAAAAAAGTATACAAGTAAATTTACACATAAGGGTTACAAATAAGCATGTTTAAATCTATAATTTGTTGGGGGAGGGTATAAATGCAGAAAATTAGTCAAGACATTGAGCAAATAAAAGGGAATTTAAAAAGGGTAATGTAATAAAATTACAAGGGGTTTTAAGTAGTTGAAAAGACAGAATTTATTAGTAGTAAACTAAGTTACATGAAGGAAAGGGGTCCTATGTTTATAAATCACATGGATCATCCACACAACATTGGTAATCAATCGTACGCATAGTGTTATTGTGTGATCATAATCTCCATGTCTACCCTTCCCACCCCGTTAAGGTATTAAGCGCGAAATGGTGTCGTTACCTACAACATGCTATTACTCATCCCACCTATCAGTCCTGGAGGCTTTTAGGACTACTAGTCCTAAAGGGAGGAAGCTTGGCTTTTAGAGGTTTAAAAAGGATAAAATTCTAGGGCAACAATCAAAACACATAATGCAATTAATGGGGAGATAAAGCAATTAAAGGCTCAATTAGGCCTCCTCAAATCACAGAAATCATGTAGTTTAGCACGTCTTACATATACTTATTAGGTCCAAATTATACTTAACGTTGGGCAGGATGGTTCATTAGATTTTTAGACAAGAAAGTCCGTATTAGGTTCGCATAGTTGTAACTTATCGAAGACTGATGCATTTAATTAACTACCTACTGGTTTGCCTAAGTGATAACCTATAGGCATGGCATCTACTGGTTTTAGAAATAAAGAAGTAAATTGATTACAGAAAGTTGCCAGTTTTAACAGAATGATACGAGTTCTGCAGTTGGTTACTACTAACAGACTAATCTTAAAACGAGTGATTCGGATTTGGTTGATAGTTCCTATAGGCATGCTTTATAGCATTGTTAATTTTAAATAGTTTTTACATGCGTGGAAGGAGTGCAGAAATCCTACGATCATGGTAGCTAAGATGCAATTGATTATTATTTGACCTATAATTGTTTGCCTAATGATAGATGCAAAAAATGTAGAATCTTAAAGACATGGTCCCTACATGCAGAATTCTTATGAGCAAGATATCTATATGATATGCAGAGTTCCTATAAGCATGGTTTCTACATATGATAGTGCAAAGTTCCTATGAGCATGATTTCTATATATGAAAGTGCAGAATTCCTAAGAGCATGATTTCTATATATGAAAATGCAGAATTCTTATGAGCATGATTTCTATATATGAAAGTGTAGAATTCCTATGAGCATTATTTCTATATATAAAAGTGGAGAAATTCAAAGAAAACTCCTATAGGCAGGATATCTATCCTTAGGCATACATAAATAACCCTCCCATTTTTACTAAAACCCCATAAGTTATTACAAATTTATTACAGACTAAATGAATCAAACAGAAAATAAAATTACATCAGAGCTTTTAAGCTACATCCAAGGAGCCTAATTCAGACCCAAGGTCTAACAATATGATATGAACCAACTGTCGGGATCAGGTTCCAAAGCCTTTCTCTTATTTGGAGTGTGTCAAAGTTCCGAGAAGTTTCAAGAAATCCAGGCAATGCTTACACCCAGATATCATTACAGAACTGAATTAAAGTGCAGTGTGGAAGGGTCAGCCCTCCAATGTCCAAGTTCAGAGGGAACTCAAGGTTCCAAGGCAAGGCTCAATGGAGGGGGAAGAACATAGAATCTATGAACAAGTGTAAGTGCAATAGAGGCAATTAAGGGATGCCAAGGCAGGATGGTGGTCATGCCCAGCAACATAGAATGCTGGCACACCCTTGACCAGCCTATTATCCAAACATTGGAGACTCAGGACCTATTGAAGGACAAGCCATGGCTTGGGCAGTAATTAGGATACTGTCAGGCTAAGGTTTTAACTCAGCACATAGAAGGGATTAGGGGTAGGGACTCAAATGGGACCAGAAGCAAAGAAGCAAAAACACTTAGCATAAGTTACAGAACATGAACAACAAACCACACAAAAGAATGAAACTACAGAATAAACACATAGGGATGGGGCAAAAGTTTAAATAAAAGACATACCAGTTTCAGAAAGAGACAAGCAAAAGAGAGCAGAAGTCTTACAAAGAAGCCACAGTACAAGTAACAAGAGAGAATACTTTGTGTGTGAGTGTGAGTTCTGAAAAGACTGGAGTGTTGGGGGTCTTTGTGTTAATGAAAACACATGTATTTATAGTGTGAGAAACAAGTGCAGCAAATAAGGCAAGAATCATAGTTTAGTAGTAATTATGGAACTAAGTACCAATTAAAATCAATCAACACAGGCACTCCCTTTAATTAAGGAGTTTAAACTCAAGCAGTAATGGAGAGCAAACAATTAAGGAAAGAAATAAAGTGAATATCTTGTGTAAAGTGGGAAATTAGGGGTAAATACATAAGGGTCTAACTAAGGAAAGAATCTTTAAAATACACAGTTAACCCAAATAAGGTAAGAACCCAGCAAATCAATTAGTACGTAGTAAATCATGGAATCAGGGATTCAAAACTACCAATGAACCAAGTCTGAAATAGGGAATCGAAAGGCTAGAGAAAGTTTTCAAATCAAACTGGGAGAAAACAAAGGAAAGAATCAATCAGGCTTACACAAAGAGGTCTGAAGTCAGTCCAAAATCTATGGTTATTTTATAGGGACATTCAGCGTGTATAAAGATTGCACAAACATTAGGCATACGAGGTTAAACCATGGTAAAGAAAAATAGTAACAAAACTACACAGCTAGTAGATAACGAAACATGATAGTCATATAGGTTAATTTAGTAATAGGGAGAAGGGGGAATAAGAAGCATGCTAAAAGTCAAGGAAACGATCTAGATGATATAACTTAGTTCAAAGATTTCAAGAAACCAAATCATATAAGAAACAGAAGCTAAAACAAGAAGGACCTTGAATCCAATCAAACAACTTCAAGCAGATGAAACAGTTTTTCAGAGACCCAAGTAGGTCCAAAATAATTAGGTCTTCGAGATCAAACCAATTTAGAGATGAGAACCAGACAAATCACATAGCAGATAACCTCAGAAGAAACATTCAGAAACCCTAAAAGAAACCAAGATTCCTGACATGCAAGTTCTAGAGTGTCATAAAGTGTCACAGTAGAAGGAAAACACATAAAAACACAGTAGAAGTACAACATAAGAATTATGGCAAAGAATAACATAAGAAACACGACAGAACATGTTAAAATAAATCATAAAAGCTTTGAAATAATTTAACAAACCCTAAATCGGAAAAGATAACTGTTTTGAAAATAGAGTTTTGAAGGAAATCTCGGAAAAATGCTCAAAAGCTCAAGGAGAACTGTTGCTCCCAAAACGCACATGCAAGTATACGTGGTCATACAAGTAATAATATGGTAAGTCGAGTGTCGAACCCACAGAGACTTATATCAACTACTCAGTAACATGCCAATATTGTTATTCCGTAAATCTATATTCGAGTCCAAGATGTTGAATTATACTAATTATAATTCTAAGTAACAACTAAATTGTCAAGAAATGAGTTAATTGTTGTGTATTCAATATAGATAAACATTCCAGGGTTGTGATCGATTCACCAATCATATTTTGTTCTAATTAACTCTCCCCTTCTTATAATTTACTCATAGTTGCTAATTAATCGATAAATGCTCTCATAGTCTTCTCTCGAAGTACTACTCGCCTATTCTCAACAGATTAATGCCTATATTCCTATGAAATCAATATATTAAGAACGAATGAAGATCATGATCTTCAATTAAGCATGGTGCCTAGGTATATTCCTATTCTAACCACAAATCCGTTCCCTCTAAGGGTTAAGATCATGCTCTCTTCAATTCTTCTCTAATCTAAACATGACTTTCCCAAGCATAACATAGATAGTAAATAGAACTTAACTGATGGCCAGACAATTAAGCAATTAAACTCGGAATTGAAGAAACAACCATATATGAGCAAATTATAATCAAGATCTAGTTAATATCAAACAACAATAATCATGGCTAAACCACAACCCCAGAACAGTAGGTTTTAGCCACACATGTTAGTGTAGCTCATAAATAGATTTAATTCCATTACAAACTAAGGAAAACAAAGAGGAGAAAAGAAGAACTTGATGATCCAAACACTTGGGCTTCTTGCTTCTCTATTTCTCTCTCTAAACTCTCCAAAATATCCTCTTTTCTAGTTGTTAGGCGAGCTTAACTTTCTTTAAGCTCAGTGGGTTCTCTTCGAAATTCCATTTTTGCCCCTAATTAGTAAAGGGTGCAGTAAAGGGAGTTTCTTCCAGTTAAAGGACAAACGAAACGGGATTCGTTTATTAAGAGATTCAGAGTCGCCACTTGGGAGATTTATGGTGTCACAAGTCACCGGTTGAATCACGAATCAAGGAAAGGTTTGACTCTATTTAACAATACGCGAACCAAAAATCCGGATAAGGAATCCTGTTAACCCGGGAGAAGGTGTTAGGCATTCCCGAGTTCCGTGGTTCTAGCACGGTCGCTCAATTATCATATTTGGCTTGTTTATCTGATTTATAACATGCTTAAACTTATGTTCAAATTTTAACATTTAACCGTTTTTAATTATTTTTAAGGAATTGAACATCGTTTAAAATATGTTTTTGGATCACGTCACATGAAATGCACCCGGATCCTCGACACATTTTATTCAACGTTTTGGGATTTGGATTTGGGTCACATGAAATGCACACCCGAATTTAGGAAGGTAAAATTATTAAAGACGCGCCTAAAGAGAATAACGCCTTATTATTTTGGGGAAGGCCGTGAAATTCGCTAAACAACCCGTCCCGAAAACTAAGTATTTTAATATATACATTTATGAGGGCCCCGCAGCTTGTGCGTTTTATTTGGCGAGGCTCGTCTCGTTTATTTTAAAAGGATAATCCTAAAGTGACTACATTTTTCTATTTTTGTTCGTCTCTAAAAATGAAAGAAGAAAAAATCCTAATTGATTTACATGCTTGACAAGTTCGGGTCTCTTATTAGTTATCAGATTACAATAGATGCTAACAAAAACTTGCACTCGAATTCGTAAAATGAAAAAATATTTCGTGCCTTATTCTATAAGCAAACTACTAAAGCTGAAATTATAATATGCATACGAGATTGACAAAATATTTTAAAAAAAAAAAACAAACTACCCATTCTCCAAGTTAATTTAAACTAACATTTTTAGATGATTGGGACTAACGGAATTAACTACTAGAAGAAGTTATTAACTGGATTCAAACACTGGCCTATATACTACCTAATGGAATCAGATTTATTTTTTGTAGAATTAACTAAATAATTAAGGCTACATCGCACTAGGAAGAATGACGAACCACTAATCCATTAGAGTACACAGCCCCAAAATCTGTCTTAAATACAAACACTAATTAAAGATGAAGTCTAAGTAACCAATCCATTAACTATTTGTTTATCATACAAATTACACAACTAACTATATTTAATCTGCCATTGATAACTACAAACTGTGGTTTAAAAACCAAATAGTTCCAGTTAAGTCCAAAACTACACCATGCATTCTTATTGAGTCATGAAACTAGATTATACAAATACTTATCACATATCTATTAAACTACAGGTGCAGCGCTAATTCATCAATCACCCTAATTCATGCAGATGAATTAGCGATGTACCTCTAGTTTAATAGATATGTGATAAGTATTTGTATAATCTAGTTTCATGACTCAATAACAATACATGGTGTAGTTTTGGACTTAACTGGAACTATTTGGTTTTTAAACCACAGTTTGTAGTTGTCAATGGCAGATTAAATGTAGTTAGTTGTGTAATTTGTATGATAAACAAATAGTTAATGGATTGGTTACTTAGA
Organism: Nicotiana glauca; assembly: GCA_026770625.1. NCBI lineage: Eukaryota > Viridiplantae > Streptophyta > Magnoliopsida > Solanales > Solanaceae > Nicotiana > Nicotiana glauca. The sequence continues at coordinate 86,107 of MU727508.1, forward strand.
CTTCATCTACAATTAGTGTTTGTATTTAAGACAGATTTTGGGGCTGTGTAATCTAATGGATTAGTGGTTCGTCATTCTTCCTAGTGCGATGTAGCCTTAATTTAGCTAATTCTACCAACAAAAAAAATCTGATTCCATTAGGCAGTATATAGGCCAGTGTTTGAATCCAGTTAATAACATCTTCTAGTAGTTAATTCCATTAGTCTCAATCATCTAAAAATGTTGGTTTAAATTAACTTGGAGAATGGGTAGTTTGTTTTTTTTAAACATTTTGTCAATCTCATATGCATATTATAATTTCAGCTTTAGTAGTTCGCTTATAGAATAAGGCACAAAATAATTTTCCATTTTACGAATTCGAGTGCAATTTTTTGTTTGCATCTATTGTAATATGATAACTAATAAGAGGCCCGAACTTGTCAAGAATGAAAATCAATTAGGACTTTTTCTTCTTTTATTTTTAGAGACGAACAAAAATAGAAAAATGTAGTCATTTTAGAATTATCCTTTTAAAATAAACGAGACGAGCCTCGCCAAATAAAACGCACAAGCTGCGGGGCCCTCATAAATGAATATATTAAAATACTTAGTTTTCGGGACGGGTTGTTTAGCGAATTTCATGGCCTTCCCCAAAATAATAAGGCGTTAGTCTCTTTAGGCGCGTCTTTAATAATTTTACCTTCCAAAATTCGGGTATGCATTTCATGCGACCCAAATTCAAATCCCAAAACGTTGAATAAAATGTGTCGAGGAACCGGGTGCATTTCATGTGACGTGATCCAAAAACATATCTTAAACGACGTTCAATTCCTTAAAAATAATTAAGAGCGGTTAAATGTTAAAATTTGCACATAAGTTAAAGCATGTTATAAATCAGATAAATAAACCAAATATGACAATTGAGAGACCGTGTTAGAACCACGGAACTCGAGAATGCCTAACACCTTCTCCCGGGTTAACAGAATTCCTTATCCAGATTTCTGGTTCACGGACTGTTAAATAGAGTCAAACCTTTCCTCGATTCGGGATTCAACCGGTGACTTGGGACACCATAAATCTCCCAAGTGGTGACTCTGAATCTCTTAATAAAAGAATCCCGTTTCGATTGTCCTTTAATTGGAAAAAACTCCCTTTACTACACCCTTCGCAGGGCGTAGGTGCCAAAAGGAGGTGTGACAGCTCTGGCGACTCTGCTGGGGATAAAGAACCCAGAATCTCCAGTTCAGGGTTCAAGAATTCGAGCTTGGTATATTTGTTGTATTTGGCTTGTATATTATCTGATTTTGTTACATGTTTGGGCCTAATGTGCTAAGTGTTGCTATTACCGCTTTGATATTTTGTGAAATGTATATAAATTGTGCCGAAACCCATCTCCTTTCTGAGTCTTCTAAATCATTAAGAAGGGTGCACTTCGTGTAACTTCTTTTCT
>MU727508.1:87646-100076 GCA_026770625.1 Nicotiana glauca
CTTAGGGGACTCAACACAGGGGTTGGGTCCGTCTAGGACAGGTGACCTAAAAGGAAAAGACCATCTTGATGCATCCTATGTGCTACATGTTGCATTTATTCAAGGGTAAAAGGGTCATTTGGGGGACCAATAATAGTTAAGGACAAATGGCATGCCTGGTCATGCTGATCTCGTTAAATAAGAAGGTTGCACGGTTTTTTTAGATAAGCATGATATTATTTTAATCAAAGGCATGGGGAACAATTGTGAAATCCAAGAAGTCTTGAAATTCCCACATGTCCCCCATGCTTCATTTTTTAGGAAAAGCACATGGGGAACAATTGTGGAATCCAAGAAGTCTTGGAATTCCCCCATGTCCCCTATGCTTCATTTTTGGGAAAAGCACATGGGGAAAATTTGTGTAATCCAAGAAGTCTTGGAATTCCCTGTGTCCCCCATGCCACATTTTGAAAATCAAAAAAGAAAAAGAAAATTCAAAAAGATTTTTTATGTTTCATCCATTTTCAAGAAAAAAAACAAAAAATATATGTTTCTCTAAATTAGTTGTTCTCGCCCGTATCCAATCGGCATAACTAAGTTGGTTTGATTTTCACCAGATGTGAGATACGTAGGCAACTCTAATCGGGTCCAACCTCCCTTTTTTGCAAAAAAATAGCCAAAAAATGTCAAATTCTAATTTTGTTATAAATAAGTCGGGTGATGCCGTCCTTATCAAATATAGCTGAATGTTCCCAAAAGGGACGCCGAAAGGCTAACTTTGCATGAATGACCGCTTTGGGTCAGATTTTGATTTTTGACCCTCACAGCCTTAAAATCTTCATCCGTGAAGCGCTAAAAGGTCGTGTTTGCAATACCGGGTCATTTATTTTGATTTAGAAAACAAGAAAAGAGTCTTGAATAAATTAGGTGACGTTGCTTGTCAAAAATAGTCGAATGTTCCTGAAAGGGACGCCGGAAGGCTGACTTTGCATAAACAGCCACTTTTGGGTCATTTTTTTAGATTTTGGCCGATTGACCCAGACAGCCTTAAAATCTTCGTCCCCGAGGCGCTGGAAGGCTGTGTTTGCAATATCGGGTTTTATTTTGAAAACAAGAAAAAAGGAATCATAAATAAGTCGAGTGATGCCGTTTTTTAAAAAATAGCCGAATGTTCCCGAAAGGGATGCCGGAAGGCTGACTTTGCATGAACAACCACCTTTGGGTCATTTTTAGATTTTTGGTCGGTTGACCCACACAGCCTTAAAATCTTCACCCCGAAGTGCTGAAAGGCCGTGATTGTAAAACCATGTCTTTTGTTTTAATTTGAAAAACAAGGAAAAAGAGTTAGTGGGCAAGTGAATGTCGTTCGTATTTTTGGTCAAAATAAGCTGAGCCAACTTCGGTGACGTCTTAAACCGTTCTTGCCGGGATAGCCTTAGAGTATCTTTCAGTTGTCGAAAGGCTATTTTCATAAAAGAACGGAGAAGTTTGTAAAGTGTCAAAAAATAAATCCTTCCAGGCCTCAAAATTCATGTGAAATTGAGAAGGGGCCACGTTTGCAGAAATAGCCATTTGGTTTGAAATTGGCTAACATGGAAGGAATCTGCCAGTCTGTTTTTAATTTGTATTTCTTTAGATTAGAGCATGTGGTGTCTAATTTTCGAGTCTGTAGGTTGTCTTTTCGTCAAAGTCTGTTAAGTATGGTCAGCTTTTAAACCCGTGTTATCAAGTTTTGTTGTATTATAAAAATAAAAAAATGCTTTGTTGCTATTTACCGTGTATCTGTCCGAACTATGCACGGTCTGATTCATGCGGGGTCATGATACATAGGCAATCTCCATAAGATTCGACCACAATCAAAAACAAATTGAAAAAATAGAAAAGAAAAAAATGAAATGAGAAAAAAGTTTTGATAATAATAAGGACTGACTGAGTCCACAAAAAAAATATTGTTAATAATAAGGACCGACTGAGTCCATTCTAACATGTTTTGTTTTGAATTATAGTGAAAGTTGAGGTGGTTGGTTGTGGTTCCCTTCCCTGCAACGCAAAGTCGAAGGATAATGGCAAAAAACCTCAGAAATGAGTGGGTTGATACCGATGCCCGACAACAGCTGGTTGAATAGAAAAATGGGTTGGTAGAAGAAGTGAAAATGTTGAGGCAACATGTGGCAAATATGTATCAGGCATGGATGGTTAGGAAAGCAACGCCCCCGCCACCACCTAGCTTTATCGACTCTGTCCTTACCCAGACACCGAGCACAATGCCAGATGATCCCCTACACTCTCCATATATACCCGCATATCACAGCTTTCCCAGCCACCCCCGTAGCTCCATCACTCGTCATCCATCTATCTTTTCCCAGAAGTGCCCTCCAGCCACATCCACTGTTCCCGACAATGAACACCCACCCGAAGCTCACAAGGTCCCCAAACAAGGCCCGCAGGTTGAACCTCCCCAACGACAAGGTCCAGTGGTCGTCCTTGCTAAAGGCCCTCAGCCTCTATATCGAATCCGTGGATATCCTTGTAATTCTCCTGGCCCCTACTTCTCCCCACGAGCATACCAGAAACCCCACGGGTCAGGTTTTAGGCCAAATCAGGCATTTAGAAATGAGAGGTTGCTGAAACGAGAAAAGGCTCTCACCCCTATGGGAGAATCGTATGCCAGTTTGTTCCAGAAGTTGAAGCAACTGGGCATGTTGAAACCAATTCAGATAAAAATGCCAAATCATCGGTCAAAGAGGTGTGATTTTTCTCAAAGGTGCGCATATTGCTCAGATGCCCCGGGGCATGACATAGAAAAATGTTGGAAGCTGAAGAAAGCAATTCAGGAGCTTATTAATGCAGGCGACGTTGTCGTACAAAATCCGGATGCAACCGACACCCGTATTGTTGATGCAGAAGGCAGTGGCTAAGATGTTGTGCTTGGTAATTGGAAAGATGCTCCATTTTTGGGTCAGCCGGAGAGGAGCTTTGGTGGCTTAGGTTGTTGGCATTTTTGTTGTCCAGGTTATTTTAGGGTGGTGATCCGGATATTGTCTTGTATCAAACCCTCTTATCTTCTCATTTTTTTCACAACGGTTTGTTTTAGGTTTGTTTTAGGGTTGTGATTGTTTGTTTTGTTGTTTAAACAGTTTCACCGTTTGTCTAATTCAAATTCCGGTCTTTTGTTGCCTCAAGTCTTCTTCTTTGTTTAGTTTTTCTTTACCCTTTTATTTTGCTTTTGTGCAACACCGATTCTAGTGACATGACATGTGCGCACGGTTTAGGCCTAATCTTAAAAGTTAATCATAAAACCATTGGGAGGTGATCGGGACATTTAAAGGAAATAAGAACGGTTTGGGATTACTTGGAGCCTGAGTCATGTGAAACTGGGGCAAGTAAAACATAAAGAAAATCGTAAAGGCAAGTTGGCCAGATTGACACGAGGGTCGTTCATGATGATGAGAGTGAAAGTGTTGCCCAAATGGCGCTTGGTATTTAACAGATGAAAAAGCAAATGTGTGAATGTAATTGTCAAGTCCAGCACCATCAGAAGAGGCTACAAATCTTTGTTTAATCGCGTTGTTTGTGATAGGCATGTTTTGAAGACTGGAATGACGAAGGCATTTTATTCTGCTATCTAAACACTTTATCCTTTGTTAACCCTTTGAGCCTTATGTGTTTTCTTTCATGCCCCTCCTTCGGAATCAGTTGCAAAGACTAGAAGCACAAACATGAAAGATAAGAAAAGAAAAGGAGAAAGAAAAAGAAAAAGAAAACAACAAAAAGAGATAAAGAAAAGAAAAATAAAAAGAAAAAATAATAATTGAAAAGGAAAATTAGAACAACGAGGAATTGGGAACTACGTTTGACCTGATTCCTCAAAGAGGATACGTAGGCGCTTCAGAGCTCGATCATAGTGTAAATAAAAACTAAAAATCCTCGAGCAAGAAACTAGGGCAGAAGTTGTGTTTGTTGTAAATAAATCTAGTTCCGAAGGTTGTAATTTTGAACCCATGTTGAATTGTTTTGAGCCTTTGATACCCTTTCTTTCTAGCCCTATCCAAATCCCACATTACGGTCCAAAGAAAGACCTTCCGATCAGTCTTCAAAAAAGGCCAAGTCAGGAAAATGAGAGAGTCTTATCGGCGAGCATGACATTCTGATCCTCAGCAGAAAGGACTTTGATCCCCATCAGAAAAGAAATATGACAGAGTCTTAGCGGTAACACCCAGATCCCCAGCTGAGAAGTAATACAAATGAGAGACTCTTATTGGTGAAAACCTTCACAGTCACCATGAGGCGATTGTAAGCTGAGAGAAATCAAAATGAGAGAGACTTGATAGTGAAAACCTGCGGGCATTACAAGTCAAATGAGGGTGAGAATCAGATGGCATTACAAGACGATTAACGACGGAGGAAAAGCTATATGTACATGTCATGGCCATTAGAGTTGGTATCCGCATTTGATAAGTTTTTATTTTATAACTTTTCTTTTTAGAGAGTCATCCTCTTTCTTTGTCTTTTATTTCTGTTCCTTTTATCTTTCTACTTTCATAAAAAATTCCCCAATAGAGACTGTTTTGTGAGAAATGACTTCAGAATCTGCCATCAGCTTTCCAATTATGCAAGACAAGATCTGACTAGTGCATTTGAGTAGTATGAGTCGGGAAGGAACAAGCGCGAGGCCAGTGTCCAGAAGGATATTCCCCAGCAAGAGGAGATTGGCAGAAGGATGGATCAGTGTCAAGGAGGATATCTCCAGCAAAAAGCGAAGGTTAATGACATCAAGGCCAAGGCCAATGATACTCAAAGGTCGGGGAAATGCCAGTTCCCGAGCTATGCCACAAAAGAAGAGGGATATCCCCAGCAGAAAAGGAATTTTCAGTGACAAGGAAGAACGAAGAAAGTGGTTCATCTATAAAACATGCAAGATCCTCAAGAAAAGTCACTATCATAGAAATGTGGGGGGATCAGGATACAAATGGAAAACAAAGGTGAAAGGCTTGTGAATAAGGAGTCGTCAAGAAGGTAGGAAATCATCGACCAAGCTTCAAGATGGTCGGACGACGGAAGGCAGGGCAAGTCATGCTAACACCAGCAAATAATATCATCCCCAGCAAGTTTTGGTTGTGTACTGGAATGTAGAGCAAGGAAGGAGAGAAGGAGAACCATCCCCAGCAGGAGCACCACAACCAACCACCGCATTTTAAACTAACAAATTTTCTTTTATTTAAAAGAAGAAAAGGGAAATGGCATTGATGGAGGAAAGTCATGCCACGTGGAAGATTATCAAACTGGAGCAGAAAATTTTCCTTTCATTTGGAAAATTTTCTGGAAGTCAGGTATCCACTTGGGGAAGAAGAAAGATAAGACCAGTCTTAAGGGAAGAGGGCTTAGAAGCGGTGTTATCCCAGCAGTGTTGAAAGAATGAGAACAACAAGTTCTAATGAAGGAAGTTGTATCCCCAGCAGACAGAACAAAGGGACGAAACTGGTGTTCGGGAAGAGCAAAAGCCAGTGACATCCCCATCAGCTTCCAGAAGAATGAAGCACCAATTTTGAAGGAATAAAATTCCCCCAGCGGCGTTATCCTCAACAACGTTATCCCCAGCTGATAACACTTTTATCCTCAGTAGTGTTAAGAGAAAATAAAAGAAAGTAGTTTGAAGAAAACAAAAAAAGGAGGGGAAGAAAGGATATTCCCCCCAACAGTATTATCCCCAACAGGCAAGTAAATAATTCCCCAATAGTGTTATCCCCAGCAGTTTCGAGGGAAGACAACACGAGTTTTGTTTTAAAGGAAGCAGTTCTGGAAGAAAGATAATTCAAGAAAGAAGGAAATGGTTTATGAGGCAAAGAAGGATAACAGTAATATAATGCAATTAAGGTAAGTTGTTGAAGTCGGGAGCCCGCCCGTAGAACGGAGGCGTTACCTTTCTAAGTTGTTGAAGTTGGGAGCCCGCACGTAGAACGGAGGTGTTACCTTTTAATTTTCTTGAAGTCAGGTGCCCCCTCCCCTGAAGAACGGAAAGGCGTTGTCTTTTTCTTAAGTTTTAATTGAAAATTTTAAATTATAGTTGAGGTCAGGTGCCCCCCTGAAGAACGGAAAGGCGTTGTCTTTTTCTTAAGTTTTAATTGAAATTTTTAAATTATAGTTGAGGTCGGGTGCCCCACCCCCTGAAGAACTGAAAGGCGTTGTCTTTTAAGTTTTCATTGAAATTTTTAAATTATAGTTGAGGTTAGGTGCCCCCCCCCTGAAGAACGGAAAGGCGTTATTTTTTTTATAAGTTTTAAATGAAGTTTTTAAATCATAATTGAGGTCAGGTGCCCCCCTGAAGAACAGAAAGGCGTTGTTTTAAGTTTTAATTAAAGTTTTAAATTACAGTTGAGGTCAAGTGCCCCCTCGAAGAACGGAAAGTCGTTGTTTTTTTTAAAGTTGTAATTGATGTTTTTAAATTGTAATTGAGGTCAGGTGCCCCCCCCCTGAAGAACAGAAAGGCGTTGTTTTAAGTTTTAATTAAAGTTTTAAATTACAGTTGAGGTCAAGTGCCCGCTCGAAGAACGGAAAGTCGTTGTTTTTTTTAAAGTTGTAATTGATGTTTTTAAATTGTAATTGAGGTCAGGTGCCCCCCTGAAGACCAGAAAGGCGTTGTTTTAAGTTTTAATTAAAGTTTTAAATTACAGTTGAGGTCAAGTGCCCGCTCGAAGAACGGAAAGTCGTTGTTTTTTTTAAAGTTGTAATTGATGTTTTTAAATTGTAATTGAGGTCAGGTGCCCCCCTGAAGACCAGAAAGGCGTTGTTTTAAGTTTTAATTAAAGTTTTAAATTACAGTTGAGGTCAAGTGCCCGCTCGAAGAACGGAAAGTCGTTGTTTTTTTTAAAGTTGTAATTGATGTTTTTAAATTGTAATTGAGGTCAGGTGCCCCCCTGAAGACCAGAAAGGCGTTGTTTTAAGTTTTAATTAAAGTTTTAAATTACAGTTGAGGTCAAGTGCCCGCTCGAAGAACGGAAAGTCGTTGTTTTTTTTAAAGTTGTAATTGATGTTTTTAAATTGTAATTGAGGTCAGGTGCCCCCCTGAAGACCAGAAAGGCGTTGTTTTAAGTTTTAATTAAAGTTTTAAATTACAGTTGAGGTCAAGTGCCCGCTCGAAGAACGGAAAGTCGTTGTTTTTTTTAAAGTTGTAATTGATGTTTTTAAATTGTAATTGAGGTCAGGTGCCCCCCTGAAGACCAGAAAGGCGTTGTTTTAAGTTTTAATTAAAGTTTTAAATTACAGTTGAGGTCAAGTGCCCGCTCGAAGAACGGAAAGTCGTTGTTTTTTTTAAAGTTGTAATTGATGTTTTTAAATTGTAATTGAGGTCAGGTGCCCCCCCCCTGAAGAACAGAAATGCATTGCTTTAAGTTTTAAATTATAATTGAGGTCAGTGCCCCCCTGAAGAACAGAAAGGCGTTGTTTTAAGTTTTAATTAAAGTTTTAAATTATAGTTCAGCAATCAGGCGCCCACCTGAATAACAAGGGAATATATTTCAAGTTTTAGCTATCAAGCGCCCACCTTAATAACAAGGGAATACATTTCAAGTTCAGCAGTCAGGCGCCCACCTGGAGAACAAGGGAATACATTTCAAGTTCTGCAATCAGGAGCCCGCCTGGAGAATGGAGGTGTTATATTTTAAGTTATTGTTGAGGTCAGGTGCCCCCCCTGAAGAACGGAAAGGCGTTGTTTTAAGTTTTTGAAGTTTTTAAATTACAGTTGAGGTCAGGTGCTCCCCTGAAGAATGGAAAGGCGTTGTTTTAAGTTTTTAAATTACAATTGAGGTCAGGTGCCCCCCCTGAAGAACGGAACAGCGTTGCTTTATGTTTTCATTAATGTTTTAAATTATTATTAAGCTCAGGTGCCCCCCTGAAGAACAGAAAGGCGTTGTTTTAACTTTTAATTAAAGTTTTGAATTATAGTTCAGAAATCAGGCGCCCACACGAATAACAAGGGAATATATTTCAAGTTTTAGCTGTCAGGCGCCGACTTGGAGAACAAGGGAATACATTTCAAGTTCAGCAATCAGGCGCCCACCTGGAGAACAAGGGAATACATTTCATGTTCAGCAATCAGGCGCCCACCTGGAAAACAAGGGAATACAATTCAAGTTTTGGTACCCACCTGGATAACAAGGGAATACATCCCAGTCTTTACATTTCAAATGTGGAAGTCAGTAGCCCGCCAGGAGAGCAAAAGGTTACAACAAAAATCCCCAGCATAAATCCAAATTCAGAAATCAAAAGGAAGGCAGTGATGGTCAGTTCAAGCTTCGAAGAAAAATAATGCGAAGCCCACAAAAAGGAAATAAATAGTCCAAGTTCGGCAATCAAGAGAGGCCGACGAGTCAAGTTAGAAGAAAGAAACATTAGAGGAAGCAGTCAACAAGAAAGCAAGGAGACAAGAGCAAGCCTGAAGATCTAGATAAGATTTTGTAATTCATAGACTAGTTTAGTCTAGCTTCTTATTTTCTATTTAGCACGGTGCAATAAGGAGGTCGGCAAGCAGTGCCCGCAACAACAACAGCGGTAGCAGTACCAAAACTTCACGAACTACATTGACATGATTCCCTTTTAGCCAGGGATATGTAGGAGACCTTTTAAAGCAAAGGTTCGGTCAAATGTTTCAAAAAATGCTTCACACGGAGTACTCAAACGGGCAAAAATCGCTCGCTCACTTTATCTTTGCACGAAAACTCTTCGTGTTTTTAGACAAAGATGGGCAGTTGTAGGCACGTGATTTTTACCCTATATGAGAAATACTCCCAAAAATTCAAGATTAATTAGTTTTGTGTTGTTCGCAATTTTATGGATTTTTGTGTTATTTTTCTTTTATTGTTTGCACTTGTGTGTGCATGTTTATGTGTTTAAATTAACGAAAAATACAAAAAATATGTCGCATTTTCATTTAGGATTTAATTTTTACAATTAGAGGTAATTAAGTTTGTCTTAGAAAAATGAAAAATCACAAAAATATGTATTTTTGCATGTTTAGTATTCAATGTCCCATCGTGTGATCTTGTTTTTAATTGGTATTTAATTAATGGGATAATTGTTAGTAGGAGTTAATTAGTTATTTTGATAATTCAATTAGGACTTTTAATTTAATTTAGGATCTTTAAGTTTTAATTTTGGAGCAAATAAAAGAAAAGAAAACAAAAATAGAAGGAAATTCGGATTGGGCCATCTTTCAAATTAAACAAACTAGGCCCAAAACACCCCTTACACAACCCAAAACTCCCAGGCCCGGCTGCCCCATAGCCCAAACCATACACCTATCTCTCATTTTTCATTTTTCATTCCTTCCTAATCACCCAAACCCTAAACCACCCAACACCCCATCACATTCATCTCCCATCTTCAATAAAAACACACACAAACAGTCCACGACCACGTCCATCAGCCACCACCAGCTTCGTCCAAAAGACTACCTCCCTTCACGCCAGTCCTACTACCAATGAACACCGTCGACTCCATCAACTCGAACACCACTCCGCTGACCAGCACCACCCTCGTCCGCCATGAACGAACCACCCAGCCAGCCTCCCGTTTCTACTTCTGCTCGTCTCCAACTCGACGAAACAACCATTTCCAGCCTTCGTCATCTTCTCCTTCCCATCCCCTACAACCACCAGCGACCACCCAAGCACCAGTCGACCACCCCAATCCCACCGGCTGCTCCGTCGACCTCCAGCGAACCAGTTGTCCAGCTTCGACCTCAAACGACCAGTGGCGCCACCAATGACAGATCCGGCAAGGAATACGACCACTAGCGACCGGCGGCGACTCCTTTTTGTTCGAGTTACAGTCACACAAAATCCCAAAACCAGCGGCTAAGGTGTTCGTCGTTTTTTCCAGGCCACAGTTTCAGCAGATTTGTGTTGTTCTTTGTTTTCAATTCTGAATGTTACTTTTCTAGTTTAGTGTCCCAGTTTGGATATAAAAACCAGTTCTATATACAATCAGAAAATACAAAAAATAACACTTTGGTTCATTCTGTTAAGTTTAATTCCGAGATGGATTTGATTTGAAATATTTGACCCGGAGTTGTGTTGTTTGTCGTTCAGTTGTTTTCAATGTTCCTTCATTCTTGTCTAAGTTAATTGTGACATGTTCCCAATATTGTTAGCTTATTCCCCTGTATCTATGTTAATCCAATTTGACCTTGCTAGTTCAATACAATGGTTCTGAATCATTGAATCATTCATGTTGGTTGTACTGTTGTTGGATTTAATTTGAAGTTCAATTGATAATTAATTTTAGTGAGTTGAATCTACTTGTTTGTTCTGTTAAGTTTGTTTCTGTTGTGAATCTGACCATGTTGTTTTGTCCTAATGGTGTTGATTGTGAATTAGTTTCATGTGTTTAATTAGTCAATTGTTAGGCTTGAATTGGTTATAGCTGATATGGTTGTAGCACAGATTGAAAGGGGTTGGGGGTAGGATAGGAATTTCAGTAATTTCAAGGGAAATATGGGAATTGACAACTTTCTGAATTATTTATGTTGAGTGGTTTGTCCACTAAGCACTAATAATAGTAAAATAAGACATTGTTTAATGCATAGTGGGGAACAAGATATAATGGTGTTAAAAGAAGTAATTAAATATGTTACCCATGCTTTGAATTAAAATAAGAAGAGACAAATAGTAGTGGGGGGAAAATGAATCAAAAATGACACAAGACACATAGTAGTAGGGCTGTAAGGGAATATCATGTGCAAGAATTTTCAGAATTGTTTAAGTGTCACAATTAAAGGGTTTGGTTTTTGGGCTATAAATGCTGGAAGTTTGGACAGAGTAAGGGTGGCTTTTGGAAATCATCTTTGAGAGGTCACATTTGAGAATAACATAAGTCTTTGATAAAGAAATAATCAGTTTTGAGAGCCGACGAGAATAGAGGTCTTCTTTTAGTCCGAAAAAATCAGTTTTAGGAGGACTCTTTTTTGATCAGTTTAGAGATATCATTTTCAGAGAGTGTTTGAGAGTTAAAAATTGAAAAAGTGAGGTCTCTTTGGCGATTGAAAATCAGTACTGGTTTGCTACTGTTTCATTGAAGTTCCAAGTTTCTTTCTTTGAGTGTTTGAAGTTCAGCAACCTATTGTTCTATTGCATTTCTGGGTCTTTCTGCTTCTTGCCTGTGACTACTGTTTGTTATTTCTGGTTTTATACCTGGGTTTCTGTTGTTGGTTGTTGCTGTTGTTGTATACTACTACTGTGCTGATCACTCTTTTTCTTCTTCTTTTTCCAATATCGGGTACACTTTCGAATCAACATTGATGTAGCTGTGAGATGTAAACGTGAAATGAAATGATAGGGTGATTGATGAATTAGCGCTGCACCTGTAGTTTAATAGATATGTGATAAGTATTTGTATAATCTAGTTTCATGACTCAATAAGAATGCATGGTGTAGTTTTGGACTTAACTGGAACTATTTGGTTTTTAAACCACAGTTTGTAGTTGTCAATGGCAGATTAAATGTAGTTAGTTGTGTAATTTGTATGATAAACAAATAGTTAATGGATTGGTTACTTAGACTTCATCTTTAATTAGTGTTTGTATTTAAGATAGATTTTGGGGCTGTGTACTCTAATGGATTAGTGGTTCGCTATTCTTCCTAGTGCGATGTAGCCTTAATTATTTAGCTAATTCTACCAACAAAAAAATTCTGATTCCATTAGGCAGTATATAGGCCGGTGTTTGAATCCAGTTAATAACATCTTCTAGTAGTTAATTCCATTAGTCTCAATCATCTAAAAATATTGGTTTAAATTAACTTGGAGAATGGGTAGTTTGTTTTTTTTAAACATTTTGTCAACCTCGTATGCATATTATAATTTCAGCTTTAGTAGTTCGCTTATAGAATAAGGCACGAAATAATTTTCCATTTTACGAATTCGAGTGCAATTTTTTGTTAGCATCTATTGTAATATGATAACTAATAAGAGGCCCAAACTTGTCAAGCATGTAAATCAATTAGGACTTTTTCTTCTTTCATTTTTAGAGACGAACAAAAATAGAAATATGTAGTCACTTTAGGATTATCCTTTTAAAATAAACGAGACGAGCCACGCCAAATAAAACGCACAAGCTGCGGGGCCCTCATAAATGTATATATTAAAATACTTAGTTTTCGGGACAGGTTGTTTAGCGAATTTTACGGCCTTCCCCAAAATAATAAGGTGTTAGTCTCTTTAGGCTCGTCATTAATAATTTTACCTTCCAAAATTCGGGTGTGCATTTCATGCAACCCAAATCCAAATCTTAAACGTTGAATAAAATATGTCGAGGATCTGGGTGCATTTCATCTGACGTGATCCAAAAACATATTTTAAACGACGTTCAATTCCTTAAAAATAATTAAAAGCGGTTAAATGTTAAAATTTGCACATAAGTTAAAGCATGTTATAAATCAGATAAATAAACCAAATATGA
>MU727508.1:101369-123813 GCA_026770625.1 Nicotiana glauca
CTTGATGCATCCTATGTGCTACATGTTGCATTTATTCAAGGGTAAAAGGGTCATTTGGGGGACCAATAATAGTTAAGGACAAATGGCATGCCTGGTCATGCTGATCTCGTTAAATAAGAAGGTTGCACGATTTTTTTTAGATAAGCATGATATTATTTTAATCAAAGGCATGGGGAACAATTGTGAAATCCAAGAAGTCTTGGAATTCCCACATGTCCCCCGTGCTTCATTTTTTGGGAAAAGCACATGGGAAACAATTGTGGAATCCAAGAAGTCTTGGAATTCCCCCATGCTTCATTTTTGGGAAAAGCACATGGGGAACATTTGTCGAATCCAAGAAGTCTTGGAATTCCCTATGTCCCCCATGACACATTTTGAAAATCAAAAAAGAAAAAAAATTCAAAAAGATTTTTTATGTTTTATCCATTTTCAAGAAAAAAACAAAAAATATATGTTTCTCTAAATTAGTTGTTCTCGCCCGTATCTAATCGGTAGAACTAAGTTGGTTTGATTCTCACCAGATGTGAGATACGTAGGCAACTCTAATCGGGTCCAACCTCCCCTTTTTGCAAAAAAAATAGCCAAAAAATATCAAATTCTAATTTTGTTATAAATAAGTCGGGTGATGCCATCCTTATCAAATATAGTCGAATGTTCCCGAAATGGACGCCGAAAGGCTAACTTTGCATGAATGACCGCTTTGGGTCAGGTTTTGATTTTTGACCCTCACAGCCTTAAAATCTTCATCCCCGAAGAGCTAAAAGGTAGTGTTTGCAACACCGGGTCATTTATTTTAATTTAGAAAACAAGAAAAAGAGTCTTGAATAAATTAGGTGATGTCATTTGTCAAATATAGCCGAATGTTCCCGAAAGGGACGCCGGAAGGCTGATTTTGCATAAACAGCCACTTTTGGGTCATTTTTTTAGATTTTGGCCGATTGACCCACACAGCCTTAAAATCTTCGTCCCCAAGGTGCTGGAAGGCCGTATTTGCAATATCGGGTTTTATTTTTGAAAATAAGAAAAAAGGAATCATAAATAAGTCGGGTGATGCCGTTTTTTCAAAAATAGCCGAATGTTCCCGAAAGGGATGCCGGAAGGCTGACTTTGCATAAACAGCCACCTTTGGGTCATTTCTAGATTTTTGGCCGGTTGACCCACACAGCCTTAAAATCTTCATCCCGAAGTGCTGAAAGGCCGTGTTTGTAAAACCATGTCTTTTGTTTTAATTTGAAAAACAAGGAAAAAGAGTTAGTGGGCAAGTGAATGTCGTTCGTATTTTTGGTCAAAATAAGCCGAGCCAGCTTCGGTGATGTCTTAATAAGAGGCCCAAACATGTCAAGCATGTAAATCAATTAGGACTTTTTCTTCTTTCAGTTTTAGAGACGAACAAAAATAGAAAAATGTAGTCTCTTTAGGATTATCCTTTTAAGATAAACGAGACGAGCCTCGCCAAATAAAATGCACAAGCTGCGGGGCCCTCATAAATATATATATTAAAATACTTAGTTTTCAGGATGGGTTGTTTAGCGAATTTTACGGCCTTCCCCAAAATAATAAGGCGTTAGTCTCTTTAGGCGCGTCTTTAATAATTTTACCTTCTTAAATTCGGGTGTGCACTTCATACGACCCAAATCCAAATCCCAAAACGTTGAATAAAATGTGTCGAGGATCCGAGTGCATTTCATGTGACGTGATCCAAAAACATATTTTAAACGACGTTCAATTCCTTAAAAATAATTAAAAGCGGTTAAATGTTAAAATTTGCACATAAGTTAAAGCATGTTATAAATCAGATAAATAAGCCAAATATGATAATTGAGCGATCGTTCTAGAACCACGGAACGCGGGAATGCCTAACACCTTCTCTCGGGTTAACAGAATTCCTTATCCGTATTTCTGGTTCGCGGACTGTTAAATAGAGTCAAACCTTTCCTCGATTCGGGATTCAACCGGTGACTTGGGACATCATAAATCTCCTAAGTGGCGACTCTGAATCTCTTAATAAACGAATCCCGTTTAGATTGTCCTTTAATTGGAAAAAACTCCCTTTACTACACCCTTCGCGGGGCGTAGGCGCCAAAAGGAGGTGTGACAACGTTTTCCCGGACTGGACACGGGCGAAGTTGCGCGGTACTTCATGTGGTATTCTGTCTCGGCTCTCCAAACGCGCGAACAAGCGTGTGACTTCGTGCAATACTTCACGCGTTTGGGCTTGTGTTTCTTCCATTTTCTTATCTTGTCCTTGTGCGTTCTCAACTCCGAGGGGTCGTCTTTTGCTCATAAATCATTCCAATCACCTTTCTCAAGCAATATAGACTCCATCTCCTGTAATGAATACAAATCACAATTATAGCCTATTTCTCATCAATTAACTAGAATATATCATTGGAATATAATCAAGCGGAAGCATAAACAATAGCTAAATCACCTTGATTTCGTTTCTTATCAACACCCCACACTTAATTCATGGCTAGTCCTCGAGCAATCAAACCATACTCTATAGAGAATCCTTCACTCAACTATTTCCCCCTAACACATTACATCTAGAACACTGTACATTTATCACGCCTAGCAGTGAACAATCCTAGCCTCAAAGCCGCCTCTCAAGTGCCATACAATATTCACACATATTCAAAATACTCTACAAAGAAGTCAAGACTTGCTTTTTCGTCACGAATCATATGCCCTCACAATCACATCAACAAAATTGGATTCAAATCACACAATCGAGTAGTATACTCACATATATCAAGCAAAACACTCACTCTCACAATAGAAGTCACATGCATGCAATTGGTACCATAAGCTTGCCCTTAATGTGAATCTCTACTAATGTAGCTAGCTCGATCCAAAATCAATTAGGACTTTTTCATGGTTGTAATGTGGGCGAAGGGACGGGTAGGATACATTTAGGGATAGTGACTGACCCTTCTAAGCACTTTAACACATCACAAGAGTATATTTTTAGCGCAGATTCTTCAACCCACCTTTCATTCACAAACAATATCATCACACAATTACTCCCTTCTTCTTTAAGCACTATATTAGTTCATACCCACTAGCTTGAGCAAGAAACAATGTTTTTTTTGTTAGTGGTGTATTCATTACAAAACAAGTGCACCCTTCAACCTTTTACTGGTTCCGCTCAAAAGCCACCCCACACTTAATTCCTTCTTACTTCTTTTAGCGCTCCTCTCACAATTGAAGTGCTTTAAGAGGTGAAGGATCAAAACAATGTCAATTGAGAACAAAAGGGTTTAGGCTTGTAACACGGTTGCCAAATAAAAGTCTAAAGGCTCAAAAGGGTTAGCTAGGGACAAGTTCTACATATGATTAACAATTAAGCTCAAAAAAAAGGTCAAAGAAAGCCTAAAATCATTATTCAAGCCTATGATTTCGCTTCAACTCACATACCGGGCAAGTTCTAGACTCAAGTATAATGCGTGGAATACACAACTCACCACACATGGCATATGACTCATTTAGATTAGCTCATCAAGACACTTCATTATAAGCATTCAATTGTGTAGCAAACATACAAATTAAGGCACTTTCAGTGAGATTCAACAATTAAGACTAAGCGTTACACTCTAGGGTATATTGTGCTCAGGTGTGTCAACGCTATGGGTTCTATTTAAATTTATAGCTCGTAGCTTATTACCCTAATCTACAAATCAAAAGGAAAACTAAAATCAAAACTACCTATGCCTGATTCAAGATAAACACTTGGAAAAGAACCGCAGCTTAAAGAAAAACAAAGGGGGAGTTGCTAAACAAAGCATAAATAAAAATCTTTTTGGTGTTTTCTCTAGACTCATTTCCCTCAAGAAATTCGTCTAAAAAAAATCCTTCGTTGGATCAGAAAAAAAAATCATTTAACTTAAATAAAAATAAATAAAAACATGAAACAACCAATCAATTTATACACTATATACAACATACACTGAAGGAATCCCCCACCCCACACTTAAATGTAAAGACATGTACCCATTGCGCAAAATTAAAAAGAACAGTATGGTGAAGAGACTTCCCTGGAGCTTCACTCTTGGTCAGAAACGGTTTCGGGGTTAATGTGACACACACGCCCCAAAGCTCGCAACCAACCCATAAATTTCTTTTCCGACTTGACTTGTCGGTCAGCTATCTCATCCACACGAGTGCCCAACTCAGTCAATGATGAGCGTATTCCAGCCACTTCCTGCTCCAATGCTGTGGACCGGGACAACCTGGCAGTTCCTGATGTGGATGCTGCTCCTGACGGTGCTGCTACTGGTAGTTCCTCAATTTGTTCATCAGTGTCCTCCAATGATGCATCGGAACTACTTTCATTCTTTCCTTCTGCTGCTGCTGCTGGGGCTGGTCCCGCTGTGTTCTTGCCGGGTCGGATTGTGTAATCCCTTTTTACTAGTCCCTCTATAGTAATGTTTTCAGGCACTTGTACTTGCCGGCAAAGCGTAGTCACCAAGGATGGGAAAAAGAACCCATACTGGCGCTGAGGGCACCTAATAAACATCTCATCATGAATCACCTTCGCCATATCGAATGGGAGCCAGTTGATGAAACACCAAATTAATGAGGCGCGGGGTCCATTCACCTCCGTAGTATTCTTGGAGGGGATGAGGCGACTGTTAATCACAAAGAGCCAGCACTTCGCCTCTGTAGTTAAAATCGAGGAGTGGAACTTCTCACCGTGGTCCAGCCACTCCACTGTTTTTCCGGGTACGCATATTAATTCGAAGAATCGATCCCACTTAGCTTCTATTGGGCATTTGGACCAGTCAGAAAAATCTGTATTGCTAGGCAGTGGGTCAGGGAATTGATATGCATTGCGGATAGCCTCGACGGAGGCATCCACAGCCTTGTGTCTCACCGTGACCACGTGGTTGACTTGCTCTGGCGAATTCGCATAGAATTTGCAAATAACCATTATATTCGCCTCCCCTGGCTAGTCAATGAAAGCCTTTAAACCCCGCTCCATCAACTCATTGTACATGTGGGGACATTGTTCCTTGACTTTTTGATGTCAATGCCCCTCTCTATAATTGACTTCTTCGAATCCTTTACTGTGAAGTGGGTTTCAGCCTCAGGTGAGACAAATCTGTTGTTGTCATAAAGACGGGCAGGAGCTGCCCTTTGGCGGCTTGAGGATAGACCTGTGGTTTGGCGCTTTCTCGGTGCCATAATACCTGCAAAATGTGAATACATTAGCTCAGCCCAACAAAAATAGTGTGACTTAATGCGGTTACTCAAACTTCATATGCAAAATTGGTCACAATTACATAATCACTCTCATTGAGGCTTTTCCACAAACACCTTGTGTGCATCAGGGTCTCACAACGTTTTGCTAAATGTCTTGCACTAGGGCTTCCCACAAGAGTTCATCCATAACCCAAATCAAGTCCTACCCACCCGCACACTTACAACAAACTAACCCCATAACATATTTCACAAAGATCGAACACCCACACACAAAATACAACTATACAAACTAATTGCGTATGGTTCAACACACATCAACAAAAATATTTCTAAAAATATAATGAGAAAAATAGAAGAAGAAAAGAAAGGAAAATTAAAACTAGTGCTCTTACCTTTTGAAGGAGAAGATGGGAGGTGCTAGGGATTTGGGGTAGACAGACGTGAGAGGGGGTTTTGGTAGATGGCTGCTTAAAATTGGGGGAAGCGTTGGGTTTGGGTTGTGAAAGGGGGAATGAGGGTTTTGTTATTGGAAGGGAGTTAAGGTAATTTGTTAAGTCAAAAACAAAATAACAAAATTTTGTAAAGAAAGAAAAATAATGAAAAAATTAAATCTAATAACAAAAGTGCTAGAACTCGGACGGGGGCTCGCGAAGTCCCACCATACTTTGCGTGTACTTTGCGCGGTCCAGGCAGAATACTATCACAAAACATGCAAACTATGGCGTGAACTTTGGACTTCGCGCGTTTCTTCGCGCGCCTTTTTTGTTCAAGGCAGAATATTGTGCCCAGGTGCACGAACTTGTGCGTGAAGTGGGCGCGAAGTCGCGTGCTTGGGCGATTATTTTTTGATTTTTTTCACCTGTTTTGCTCCTGGTTGATGATCCTTTCGCCCGCCCTTCGTTACCTGCACTTGTTAGCAAGTTAAAACTCAAAATCAAGCAGTACTACTATCGTTGGGTTGCCTCATAACTAGCGCCTTATTTAACGTCGTGGCATGACGCGAGTATCGCTTACTCATCTTCTAGTACAACCTTGGTATTTTCATGATAAATCCTTCCTCCCCAATAATACTTGACTGTATGACCATTCACCAAAAATTTCCTTTCTCCATTTAAAGCTCGCAGCTCGATTGCACCATAAGGAGTAACTCTCACCACCTCAAACGGGCCTAACCATCTCGACTTTAGCTTTCCAGGGAATAGCTTGAGTCTAGAATTGAATAGCAATACTTGTTGGCCTGGCTCAAAGTGACATGGCTTGATATGCTTGTCATGCCATCTTTTTGTCTTTTCTTTATAAAGTTTAGCATTTTCATAAGAGTACAACCTGAACTCATCTAATTCATTCAACTGCATAAGTCTTGTTTCACATGCGGCTTCAAGATCCATGTTCAGCTTCTTAATGGCCCAGTATGCCTTGTGTTCCCGCTCAACGGGTAAGTGACATGCCTTCCCATACACCAGCTTGTAAGGGGACGCTCCAATTGGCATTTTATAGGCAGTTCTGTATGCCCATATAGCATTATCCAACTTTGCAGTCCAATCTTTCCTATTCACACTCACCGTCTTGTCCAATATTTGCTTGATTTCACTGTTTGAAACCTCGGCTTGCCTACTTGTTTGCGGTTGGTATGATGTTGCAACTCTATGGCGAACTCCATATTTAGCTAGAAGGTTATTCAACAACCGATTACAAAAATGAGTCCTTTTATAACCTATTAAGGCACGTGGAGTCCCAAATCTCGAGAATATGTTCTTTTTCATAAACGCAACTACCACCATGGCATCATTCGTCGGCAAAGAAATTGCTTCCACCCATTTTGACACATAATCAATGGCTATAAAAATGTACTTATTTCCTCTGGATGGTGGAAATGGCCCCATAAAATCTATTCCCCATACATCAAAAAGCTCAACTTCTAGAATGTTATTCAAGGGCATCTCAAGTCTCCTTGTGATTGTTCCTGTTCTCTGACATTGATCGCATTTCTTAACAAATGAATGGGCATATTTGAATAAAGTTGGCCAAAAGAGACAGGATTGTAGCACCTTTGCAGCTGTTCTATCTCCTCCATGATGGCTCCCATAAGGTGATGCATGGTAATCATACAACACTAATTCTACCTCTTTTTCAGGAATGCATCTCCTCATCAATTGATCAGCACATTGCTTGAACAAATAGGGCTAATCCCAGTAGTAGAAGTTCACATCATGTAAAAACCTCTTTCTAGCTTCAGATTATATTTCGGGAGGAAGTACCCCACTCACAAGATAATTTACATAGTCTGCGTACCATGAGGGAGGGTCTTGGGCTATAGCAAAAAGTTGCTCATTAGGAAATACTTCCTTGACCTGGCCACCTTCCTCCACGTGATCGTGGTTTTCCAACCTTGATAGATGGTCAACTACCTGGTTCTCTGTCCCCTTTTGATCATGTATTTCTACATCAAATTCCTGCAACAGTAAAATCCAGCGCATCAATCTAGCCTTAAACTCCTTTTTGGTAAATAAATACCTGATAGCTGCATGATCGATATGGACTATGACTTTTGTTCCCACCAAGTATGCCCGGAATTTTTCAAAGGCCCACACAACAGCTAACAACTCCTTCTCGGTGGTGGTGTAATTCAGCTGTGCATCGCCAAGAGTCTTACTCGCATATTAGATGGAATAAAACACCTTGTCTTTCCTCTGGCCTAACATTGCCCCGATCGCATGATCACCCTCATCAAACATAAGTTCAAACGGTAACGACCAATCCGGTGCCACAATAATAGGAGCAGTCACTAACTTCTTTTTAAGTTCTTCAAATGAGTTAAGGCAAGCATCATCAAAGTTGAATGTCACCCAAGCAGCCTACACAAAGGAGTAGCAATTTTTAAAAAATCTTTAATAAAGCATCGATAGAATCCCGCATGTCCCAAGAAACTCTGGACACCCTTCACTGAAATCGGTGGAGGTAATTTTTCAACTGCATCCACCTTTGCTTTATCAACTTCAATGCCAACCCCAGATACTCTGTGACCCAATACTATGCCTTCTTGTACTATAAAGTGGCACTTTTCCCAATTCAATACCAGATTTGTTTCTTCACAGCGGGCTAGCACCTTGTTTGGATTACTCAAGCAGTCATCATAAGAAGACCCAAAAACTGAAAAGTCATCCATAAACACCTCAACGAATTTTTCCACCATGTCGGTGAAAATAGCCATCACACACCTCTGGAAAGTGGTTAGTGCATTGCAAAGGCCAAACGACATTTGCTTGAAGGCAAAAGTGTCGTAAGGACAAGTAAAAGTAGTCTTCTCTTGATCCTCTGGGCATATGACAATCTGATTGTATCCTAAATAACCATCAAGGAAGCAATAATATCCATGCCTGGCTAACCTGTCTAGCATTTGATCGATGAATGGGAGTGGGAAGTGATCCTTTCGAGTTTCCTTATTGAGCCTTCTATAATCAATGCAGACTCTCCATCCCGTAACAGTACGAGTGGGGATTAGCTCATTCTTTTCGTTCTCAACTACAGTTATTCCTCCCTTTTTGGGCACACATTGAACCGGGCTCACCCAATTGCTATCAGAAATGGGAAAAATTATACCTGCATCGAGTAACTTGATTACTTCCTTTTTAACTACCTCCTTCATGATAGGATTCAATATCCTTTGATGCTCTATACTGGGGCGGTGTCCATCCTCTAAAAAGATTTTATGCATGCAAAACGAGGGACTAATACCCTTGATGTCAGCTATAGTCCACCCAATGGCCTTTTTATGCTCGCAGAGGACTCTGAGCAATTTTTCTTCTTGAGTGCTGGTCAAGATGGATGAAATAATTATGGGCAATATCTCAGAAGTTCCCAAATAAGCATAGCGTAGATGCGCTGGAAGTGGCTTGAGTTCTAGCTTCGGAGCTTCTTCAATAGATGGCCTGGGAGAGGTCAGCGCAATAGGTCTGTCCAACTCTTCAAATTTTCTAAACCCATGTACATAATTGTAGGACATATCTAGCATTTGCTCGATTTCTCCCATTCTTTCATCTTCATGGTTTTCTGCATCCCCAATCAATACTCGTTCAACAGGATCTGCAGGGCTCAAATAGGGTACTAACGAAGTAGCATCACTCTCCACTACAGAAATCATGGACAACTCCTCATAATGGGCTGGTAACTTCAGTACTCTATAAACATTGAATACCTCCACTTGGTCACCTACTCTCATTGTCATTTTTTCTTCGCAGACATCAATAATGGCTCGGCCCGTGGCTAAGAATGGACTCCCCAAGATAAATGGGACTTCCTGATCAGGCTCGTAATCCAGAATAATGAAATCAGCGGGGATTATGAAAGAGCCCGCTTGAACTAGCACATCTTCAATCACTCCCTCGGGATGGGCAAGGGAGAGATCAGCTAATTGTAAGATAACTGTTGTTGGGCACGGTTCACCCAAACTTAACTGTCTGAACACAGATAGCAGCATCAAATTGATGCTCACTCGATCTCATAAAGCTCGCCCAACAGCGTGTTTACCAATGGAGATGTGGATATTGAAACTACCTGGATCCTTCAATTTCTGAGGTAGCTTGCCTTGAATTCTGGAACTGCACTCTTCAGTGAGTGCCACAATCTCGAACTCGGTCAGCCTCCTTTTATTTGCAACGATGTCCTTGACGTACTTTGCATATTTGGGTACTTCTTGTAAGATGTCAACCAATGGAATATTAATATGTACCTGCTTCAAGATATCAAGAAACTTTTTATACGCGGCATTGTCTTTTAGTTTCTGCAATCTTTGAGGGAATGGAGGTGATGGCCTTGCAATCAAGTGTTGGGGCTGCTCAGCCACCGCCTCCCCAGTTGGTTTCTCTGGCTCCAAGGCTTTCTCTGATGTTGATTCTATAGTGGTCGGCCTCTCATTAAAAGTCACATGTTTCCTCTTTTTAGGAAGAACTTCCTCAAGTTGTCTCCCATTCCTCAACGATACGGCATTGATGCATGCCTTAGGATTTGCTTCAGTGTCGCTTGGAAGAGCTCCAGCTGGTCTCGTGTTTTGAGCACTGGCTAGCTGTCCCATTTGACGCTCCAAATTTCTCACTGTTGTGACGAGGGATTGTTGTTCAGCCATCATTTTTTTAAACATGTCTTTAACATGGCTTGTAGAACTCGCTTGTTGTTCAACCTGTGGCGGTCTATACTGTTGTTGAGGTGCTTGAGGTCTATATTGATTCTGAGTGCCCTGTTTTCCACCCCAAGAGAAGTTTGGGTGGTTCCTCCAATTGGGATTGTACGTGTTCCCATATTGATTTGCTTGGCCCCTATTTGAATTACCCACGAAGCAAACATACTCTGGATTTGCGGGACATATGTCGCTCGTGTGTCCCTCTCCACATATTTCACAAAAAACTTGAACATGTTGTACTTGCTGCTTGTTGATATTCACGTTAATCTAGTTGACTTGATTGGTCAGTGTAGCAATCTGTGCAGATAATACTAAAACGACATCTAACTCAAGAACCCCTGCAGACTTTTGCACTGTGTGTCTTCCCATCTCTCTTGGCCAATCCGGATTGCTCTTGGACAATTTGTTCAATAATGCATATATTTCATCAAAGCTTTTCTCCAGCACTTGACCCCCAGCTACAGTATCTACCACGATCTTTGTTTCAGAATGTAATCCTTCAATAAAAGTGTGAGCTATCACTTCATTTGTCTGATTGTGATGAGGACGGTCTCTGAGTATCCCTTTGAACCTTTCCCAACCCGAGTATAAAGACTCTCCTGCTTTTTGTTTGAAGGCAACTATCTCACTTCTGATCTTTGCAGTTTTGCCTGAAGGAAAGAACCTTGCCAGATATTTTCTTGCTAAATCGTTCCATGATGGAATGGAATTTGCTGATTCTGCCTTTAGCCATCGCTTAGCTTCACCCAACAGAGAAAATGGAAAAAGTGTGAGCCTCACGTAATCTGGAGTAACCCCGTTAGTGATATAAGTATCACTAATCTCTAAGAAGTTTAGAATGTGCTGCTGTGGATCCTCGTGTGGAAGACCCATAAATTGCTCGTTTGCATGAAGCAGCTGGATCATGCTCTGTTTCAGTTCAAAGTGCCTATTGATTCTGGGATTCACTATACTGGAGGTGACATTAGCAATGCTGGGCATCGCTACCTCTTGAACAGCCATGGGTTGCCTCTCTGCCATGTCCCTTGCTTCGCTCAACTTCCTGTGGAATGTTCTCTCATGTTCCGGATCAAAGCCTTGAAGTCTGTACTGGCTTCTAACCCTATGCATTCAATCAAAATTTCCTGAGATCTGCACAAAAATCAAGTAACGTTAGGCTCAACGAAATAAACAATTAAAGCAACAACTAGCAAGTAGCTAATATTAAGTCCCCGGCAACGGCGCCAAAAACTTGTTGCTCCCAAAACGCACACGCAAGTATACGTGGTCGTACAAGTAATAATATGATAAGTCGAGTGTCGAACCCACATAGACTTATATCAACTACTTAGTAACATGCCAATATTGTTATTTCGTCAATCTATATTCGAGTCCAAGATGTTGAATTATACTAATTATAATTCTAAGTAACAACTAAATTGTCAAGTAATGAGTTAATTGTTGTGTATTCAATAGAGATAAACATTCCAGGGTTGTGATCGATTCACCAATCATATTGTGTTCTAATTAGCTCTCCCCTTCATATAATTCACTCATGGTTGCTAATTAATCGATAAATGCTCTCATAGCCTTCTCTCGAAGTACTACTAGCCTATTCTCAATAGATTAACGCCTATATTCCTATGAAATCAATCTATTAGGAACGCATTAAGATCGTGATCTTCAATTAAGCACGGTGCCTAGGTATATTCCTTTCCTAACCACAAATCCGCTCCCTCTAAGGGTTAAGATCATGCTCTCTTCAATTCTTCTGTAATCTAAACATGACTTTCCCAAGCATAACATAGATAGTAAATAGAACTTAACTGATGGACAGACAATTAAGCAATTAAACTCAGAATTGAAGAAACAACCATATATGAGCAAACTATAATCAAGATCTAGTTAATATCAAACAACAATAATCATGGCTAACCACAACCCCAGAACAGTGGGTTTTAGCCACACATGTTAGTGTAGATCACAAATAGATTTAATTCCATTACAAAATAACGAAAACAAAGAGGAGAAAAGAAGAACTTGATGATCCAAACACTTGTGGCTTCTTGCTTCTCTATTTCTCTCTCTAAACTCTCCAAAATCCCCTCTTTTCTCGTTGTTGGGCGAGCTTAACTTTCTTTAAGCTCAGTGGGTTCTCTCCGAAATTCAAATTTTACCCCTAATTACGTTTTCCAGGACTGGACACGTGCGAAGTCGTGCGGTACTTCGCGCGATATTTTGTCTCGGCTCTTTAAGTGCGCGAACAGGCGCGCGACTTTGCACAGTACTTCGCGCGTTTGGGCTTGCGTTTCTTCCATTTTCTTATCTCGTCCTTGTGCGTGCTCAACTACGAGGGGTCATCTTTTGCTCATAAATCATTCCAATCCCCTTTCTCAAGCAATATATAGACTCCATCTCCTGTAATAAATACAAATCACAATTAGAGCCTATTTCTTATCAATTAACTAGAATATATCATTGGAATATAATCAAGTGGAAGCATACACAATAGCTAAATCACCCAGATTTTGCCTCTTATCAAGAACATAGATCTACAACGGATCTAAAAGAATTAGAAGCACCTCGATAGATCTAAGGTTTCAGAAGAACCCAAACAAAGAGAAAGGCTTGGAAAATCACGATCAAAGCAGGAGACGTTCAAACCCAAGCTTAAACAACCATGGATGGCTGGGGCAAGGTCGGAGTCAAGCCAAAGGACTCGAATCAAACAGGGTCTGGGCCAAGCCTCTTCAAGGTTTGGTCTGGAAATCAAGATAGTCGAGCACGTGGGAGTCTTAGGAGGCTGGTACAGGCCTTTAATGGCTTTGGAGGCCATGGATTCAGGCGACTTTAGGTGGTAATCGGAGGGAGGTGGCTAGGGTTAGGTTTAGGTCTCAGAGAGAATTAGAGGGGAAGGGGATTCTAGGGCGGCTGGTAGGTGAAAGTGATTAGTGTTTGGGGGGTATGGAAATTAAAAAGGAAAGAACGGATCATGGTCGTTGATCAAAATGATCAACGGCCAAGATTAATAGAGGAACCAGGTGAGTCTAAAAATGAGTTGTGGGTTTGGGTTGGATTTTGAAATTGGATCGTTTGATTAGGGGTGTAATTGGGGGTTAAATTGAGGCTACAATTACAATTGAAATGGCTATGCATTAAATAACCAATTTCTCCCCTTTAATTTATATAAAAATAGTTAAAATATTTTTTAAAATAAATTAAAATCACTGAACTAATATATAAACATTAATCTAAAAATACTGGGAATAATTTTATAATTGTAAAATGCCATTAATCGTAATATAGGCTATAATTGTAATTTTATGCAATTTTAGTTTAGAAATATATAATAAATTTGCAAAAAATATGGAAAAATCACCTTTATTATATTTTGGTGTAAATATGAGGATGGAAATAAATTATACACAAAAGGGTAATTTTAAGAATAATTATGGGATTTTATACTGCTAAAATAGACAATAAATTGATTTTACAAATCTTAGAAAATTAGGGAAAAACACCAAAACTCTTGGGCATGTTTATGTATGCATACACATGCTATTTTGAGAGTATTTTGGGTATAAAAAATACATAGGGAAAAATTGGGTATCAATAACTGCCCCTTTTTACCCGGGAAGGATGAAAGAGTTGTCGGGTAAAGATATGATGACCAATTTTGACCGAGAGAAACGACTTGCAAAAGGTTTTAACCAAGCTCTGGTTTCTGAGCTACCAACATATCCCTGGTTTTACAGGAATCAGGTCATATGTATTTCAGGATACATTGACGGAGTATGCCGATGGAGGTTTTCGAAGAGACGGGCGCAATATTTAGGTTGGGAAGGGTGGTTAGGGACTAATGGGTTGCGATAACCGAGGCGAGATCGCTCCTGTTGTAATGTCCATTGCCAGTTGATGTACATGCAATTAAGTAATACAAGCATATCGTGCTGAATTTAAACATGATGCAAGTTCCCATTGGACCATGAATGTTGTATTTGGACGGTTAAGATGACCTCCTCAAACCATGCCATCCTGGTCCTTGAAGAGCATAATAAAGGACTCGCAGGCTATGAAATGATGTTCTCAGGCCATGCCAATGGTGTCTCCAAACCATGATGCCTTTGAATGACGCCCGTAGACGGTTTGGCGGTGTTTCAGCCTATGTTAGCGGTATTTTAGCCCATGAAATGCAAGATTTGGCGGTATTTCATCCGATGTGAAGGATAAATCTAAATGGAAATATTTCAGCCGATAGAAATTTAAATAAAGCTGGCGATGTCTTAGCCGATGCAAAAAAATGTAAATGGCAATATTTCAGCCCATGAAATGCAAGATTTGGCAGTATTTTAGCCCATGAAATGCAAGATTTGGCGGTATTTCAGCCGATGTGAAGGATAAATCTAAATGGTGATATTTTAATCGACAGAATTTTAAATAAAGTTGGCGATGTCACACCCGATGCAAAAACATGTTAATGGCGATATTTCAGCCGACAGAAATTTAAATAAAGCTAGCGACATTTCAGCTGATGTAAAAAAATGTAAAAGGCGATATTTCAGCCAATGTAGAAAAATGTAAAGGGCGATATTTCAGCCGATGCAGGGATTTAAATAGAGTTGGCGATATTTCAGCCATGCAGATGGAGTTAGAGCTTTAACCTTGGAAGGCAGAATGGTAGCCTTATGCAATGTATAGAAGAATGTAGGCCGGAGGTAGAGCTTAACCTCGGAAGGCAGTATGGTAGCCTTATGCAATGCAGAGAAAAATGCAGGATGGAGACAGAGCTTAGTCTCGGAAGGCAGAAAGGTAGCCTTATGCAATGCGAAAAATGCAGATGGAGACAGTGCTTAGTCTCGGAAGGTAGAAAGGTAGTCTTATGCAATGCAATAAATGCAGTTAGAGACAGTGCTGAGTTTCAAAAGGCAGAAAGGTAGCCTTATGCAATGCAATAAATGCAGATGGAGACAGTGCTTAATCTCGGAAGGCAGAAACGTAGCCTTATGCAATGTAAGAAAATGCAGGATGGAGACAGAGCTTAGTCTCGGAAGGCAGAAAGGTAGCCTTATGCAATGCGAAAAATGCAGATGGAGACAGTTCTTAGCCTTATGTTGTTGTTTGATGCTTCTATAGCTCCATTCATCTGAGGTCTGTAGGCTGTAGAATTCGTGTGCCTGATCTTGAGGGTTTCACACATTGCTTTTATCAGATCACTGTTGAGATTGGAACCATTATCAGTGATGATTGACTCTGGGACGCCGAACCGGCAAATGATGCGGTCGCAGACAAAGTCTGCCACAACATTCTTGGTTACTGCCTTATACGACGTTGCTTCAACCCATGTGGTGAAATAATCAATTGGCACTAGAATGAACATATGCCCGTTTGACGCAGTAGTCTCGATAGGTCCAATGACATCCATCCCCCAAGCGACGAACGACCATGGTGAGCTTGTTGCGTTGAGCTCGTTAGAAGGCACTTTTATCATGTCTGCATGAATCTGGCAACGATGTAATTTTCGAACATACTGGATGCAGTCTGTCTCCATGTTCATCCAGAAGTAACCAGCTCGGAGTATTTTCTTGGCTAAGGCGAAATCGTTCATGTGCGGGCCAGAGGTCCCTACATGAACCTCCTCCAACAACCTGGATGCTTTCCTTGCTTCTACACATCTTATTAATTCCAAATCGGGAGTCCTCCTGTACAGGATTCCTCCACTGTGAAAGAAATGATTGGAAAATCTCTGCAGTGTGCGCTTTTGAGTAGTGTTTACAAGTTCTGGATACTCTCCTGTTAACAGATACTTCTTAATGTCATGGAACCATGGTTTTCCATCTGCTTCTTCCTCGACATGAGCACAGTAATCAGGTTGATCCTAGATTTTTAT
Organism: Nicotiana glauca; assembly: GCA_026770625.1. Taxonomy (NCBI): domain Eukaryota; kingdom Viridiplantae; phylum Streptophyta; class Magnoliopsida; order Solanales; family Solanaceae; genus Nicotiana; species Nicotiana glauca. The sequence continues at coordinate 117,614 of MU727508.1, forward strand.
CGGGATAGGATCAATGAAGTTCTTATCTGGATGCTGAATCATGGATGACAGAGTGGCCAATGCATCAGCGAACTCATTCTGAACTCTAGGGACATGCCGGAATTCTATCTTTGTAAACCTCTTCCTCAACTCTTGTACATGATACAAGTATGGGAGTATTTTGGAATTCTTGGTTTCCCACTCTTATCGAAACTGATGTATGAGCAAGTTGGAATCCCTGATCACTAGTAACTCTGGAACATTCATATCAATGGCTAGTTTGAGCCATAAGATGCAGGCCTCGTACTCAGCCATGTTGTTGGTGCATAGGAACCTAATTTTGGCAGACACCGGATAATGCTGACCTGTTTTTGATATTAGAACGGCTCCTATGCCAACTCCTTTAAAGTTTGCTGCTCCATCGAAAAACATTCTCCAGCCCTCATAGGATTCTGCAATGTCTTCTCCTATGAAGGATACCTCTTTATCAGGAAAATACGACTTTAGAGGCTCGTATTCTCCGCCCACGGGATTTTTGGCAAAATGATCTGTCAGTGCTTGTCCTTTGATTGCTTTTTGGGTCACGTAGACAATATCAAATTCACTCGGCAGGATTTGCCCTTTGGCTAGCTTGCCCATGGGCATGGGCTTCTGAAAGATGTACTTTAGCGGATCTATCTTTGATATGAGATAAGTGGTATAGGCACAGAAATAATGCCTCAACTTCTGAGCTACCCAAGTCAGAGCATAACACATGCATTCTAGCAGGGAATACCGGTCCTCGTACGAGGTGAGCTTCTTGCTGAGATAGTAAATGGCTTGCTCCTTTCTCCCTGTTTCATCATGTTGTCCCAAAACACAACTGAATGCCCGATCTAATACTGCAATGTAGAGCAATAGCGGCCCACCCGGTTCGGGCAGAACCAGAACTGGTGGCGTTAATAAGTATTCCTTGATTCTGTTGAAGGCTTTCTGACAATCATCAGTCCATCTAGTGGCGGCGTCCTTCATCAACATTTTAAAGATTGGCTCACAAATAATAGTGGACTAGGCTATGAACCAGCTGATGTAGTTGAGTCTCCCTAAGAAACTCGTAACCTTGTTTTTGTTCGTAGGCGGTGGCAATTCTTGAATGCCCTTAACCTTTGATGGATACAGCTCTATTCCCCATCGACTTACGATGAACCCGAGCAGTTTCCCAGCAGGAACCCCTAATGAACATTTGGCGGGATAAAGTTTCAAGTTGTACCTTCTCAATCTGTTGAAGAACTTCCTTAGATATTCCATGTGGTTAGCGACTTTCTTGGATTTGATGATGACATCGTCTACCTACACCTCGATCTCCTTGTATATCATGTCATGGAAAATAGTAGGCATGTCCCTCATGTAGGTGACCCCAGCATTCTTTAATCCAAACGATATAATCTTGTAACAATACATCCCCCACGACGTAATGAAAGCTATTTTCTCCACATCTTCTTCGTCCATCCATATCTGATGATATCCGGCAAAATAATTAATAAATGATTGCAGCTCGGGCTTGGCGTAGTTGTCAATCAGGATGTGTATGTTTGGCAGTGGGAAGTCGTCTTTCGGACTGGCCCGGTTGAGGTCCCGATAGTCGACACAGATTCTGACCTTCCCATCCTTCTTTGGTACTGGCACGATGTTGGCTAACCATGTCGGGTACTCCACTACCCGTAGGACCTTAGCTTTGACTTATTTGGTAACTTTTTCTTTGATTTTCAAACTCATGTCTGGTTTAAACTTTTTGAGTTTTTGTTTTACCGGTGGACACATCGGATCTGTTGGCAATTTGTGAGCTACAATGGATGTACTGAGACCATTCATATCATCATATGACCAGGCAAATATGTCCTCATATTCTTTTAAAAACTCTGTGTACTCTCCCTTTTCTGACGGTGACAGGTGAACATTGATGCGCGTTTCCTTGACATTATTTGTATCCCCCAAGTTGAAAATCTCAGTTTCGTCCAGGTTAGACTTAGGTCTATTCTCAAAATCTTCGACCTCTTTAACGACCGCTTCTGGTATTTCATCCTCTTCTGAGTCTATGATCGTTCGTTGCGTTACCTCATCACATGTCACATTCGTCGATTTATCAAGACAAGTAATAATAATGTTGTGTAAAGTAAAGTAAATGGCAGAGAAAAGAAATAATAAGAGCGAGACTTAAATAAGAAACTGAAATGCTTTGATAAATGCCAAAATTTTTTTGAACATCGGAGCTCTTTTCAAAATTTAAAGATAATACTGAAGGGAAATCAACTAATGAAAAAGTAAAATAATGCATAGTTCTTTGCTCAGCCTTGCTACCCCAAAGCTCTCCGCGCCTTGGTGATTCTGATGGACCAATTGTTGAGGCGCTCTCCTCGGCTCACTGCCCATATGGAAGGGCCTTCCTTCCCTTCCTCCTCGAGAATGACGTGACAGTCCATATCGTCATCTTCCAAAAATAGGTTCGTCATTGCTGCCAATGTTTCATCTTCCTCTGACCCATACATGATGTCGGTTGGCTGGAAAGATTTTTTCAGGCGGGGTATCGGGTGCTCCAGCGGATAGTAAGGGTTACGCCATGGTGGCGACCAGTTCCTGAATTCTTGCCAAGCGTATCCATACCCTAACCCAAAAGTGGTGCCATGCTTCTTCAGTTTGATAGGCTTGGTGATTCCCTGGAGGTTCTTGCCGATCCCTTTTCTAAGTTCATGCCCGCTCCAGTTTAGTATACTCTCTATCTTGTTATCCCACCACTTATCTTTCTCCACGGCTTTGACTCGCTCGATCTGGTGGTAGGTTTCTCCTGCTAGTTTCCGTCTTCCTTAAATTGTCGGGATGGTTTGACGACTGTATATGAGGTTACTCCCGTCACCATGAATAATCACCTCTTGGTGATTCAACTCGAACTTCACTGTCTGGTGCAGGGTTGATGCTACGGCTCCAGCAGTGTGGATCCAAGGTCGTCCCAGTAGCAAGTTGTAGGATACTGGGATGTCTATTACTTAAAAATCAACATCGAACCAGGTTGGCCCCATTGGCAGATATAAACTGATCTCCCCAATAGTGGACCTTTGGGATACATCGGAAGCTTTGACGTTGATAGCCCCATCCTTAATTTCATGTAGACTCTTCCCCAATGTTCTGAGGGTTACCAATGGACAAATGTTGAGGCTGGACCCTCCATCAATCAAGGTTCTGGTGATGAAATATTCTTCACATTGCACAGTTATGTGCAACGCTTTGTTGTGTCCTAAACCTTCAAGGGGAAATTCATCCTCATGGAAAGTGATCTTATGACTCTCCAATATCTGCCCGACCATATCTGTCATCTCTCCTCTAGATGTATTGCTGGGTACGTATGCCTCACTCGGTATCTTCATCAGGGCATTCTTGTGTGCCTCGGAGCTCTGCAGTAGAGCTAGAATGGAGATTTGCGGTGGTGTTTTGTTTAATTGGTCGATAATTGAGTATTCTTTTGCCTGTATCTTCTGTCGGAGATCATCAGGTCCATTTTCAATAGGCCGTCCAGAGGCCTGCTTACTTGATTCAACTAAGTGCTTCGGAGTATAAATTCTGCCAGTCCTGGACATACCATGTGCTGTGATTGCTTCTCCAAACTTAATCTTTCCCTTCCTTCTTGGCTCAGCGGTGTAATCCCAAGGAATGGCCTGTGTATGGAATGGCGTTACTGCTGACACCGCTACAGGAATGGTCACTCTCATTTTGGGTGGCAGCACAGCAACTTCCAATGGTACCTTTAGAGACCCAAACTCCACCTCAATCGGCTCTGTGGTCCTTTTGGATGACGGTATTTCAAGCTCGAAAGTCACAAACATGTTTACTTCAGCATCCCCAGAGGGCTGGATCTGTACTACAATTGGATTCAATGTGACGGTTGGTTTCTTGGGCTCATCACCTTCCGCAATTAATCCAATTGACCCTTTGGGGTCCCAATCATCTTCTACTTTGATCATGTGCACACCACCACCCTTATGATCATGAAAAGGATTGTTGCGAACATTAGGAGTAGGTTCCTTCTCCACGATGATTTTGTTGTCAATTAGAGCTTGGATTTTGTCTTTCAGAGATCGGCACTCATCAATGGTATGCCCTTTCATGTCGGAATGGTACGCACAGATTTTATTTAGATTGACCCACTGGGAAGGATTTTCTAGATTTATGGTAGGGATTGGGGTGACGTAACCGGCTGCTTTGAGTTTTTCATATAGTTGGTCGATTGGCTCGGTGATGGTGGTGTATTTCTTGGGAGGGCTACGATCGAAGTTAGGGCGTGGCCTAGGGAAGTTTTGGTGGGCGCGAGGTGATTGGTAGTAAGTATTATAGGCTTGGTAAACGGGTAGAGGTTGGGAATATTTTTGTGAAGTAGGTTGGTATGCGGGGGATGGAGATGGTTGGTAAGCGGGTGATGGAATTTGGTAAGATGGCGGAGGTTCTTGGAAATTAGGAATAGGCTGGTATGTGAGAGGGGGTACCGGGTAGGCTTGGTATTTTATCAAAGACTTGGTTCTTTGTGCGACCATCACGACACCCACGTCCTTTTTCTTGGATGTGCCACCAAATTGTAGGGCTTTGTTGGTGGCCTGCAGTGCCTCAAAATTAGTGACAATACTGCTCTTAATGCCCTCCTCAATCCTTTCTCCTAGCTTGATGATATCGGAGAATTTCTGGCCCTCTATCAACATTAACATCTCATAATACTGCGGATCTTGAGCTCGGACTAAAAATCGGTTCAATTTTTCTTCCTCTAATGCAGGCCTGACCTTAGCAGCCTCGGATCTCCATCGAGTAGCATACTCGCTGTAAAGCCTCGGAAATTTTTTGCTAAGCAATTCAAGATTTTGAGGTGCCAAGGTAGGCTAATTATTTTATTTTATGTGAAAACAAGGACTAATGATATAATGGTTATCAATACGATATGGTAATAAGTGTATAAGTCATGAAATAAGTGAATTGGGGTCTAAGGAGAGGCCTAAGTCTAAGCCAAGTTGAAAAATTTCATATTAGACGAAAGTTGTAAATGAGTGCGCTCAGGACGTCACTTTGGACTATCATATCTCCCGTTATATAAGGCGTTGTGTGATTCACTACCTATCAAATTAAATCCCTTTGAGTCTAGTTTCCAATGCAACAAATCGTTCATCATTTGGAGGTGTATACACAAAGTTATGACCATTTTCATGTCCATTCCGTCGCCATCGTCCTGGGTAGCGCCGGGCGCTAGCAGTGGTGTTGGGAATTTTTGAGCTACTAGAATCAGCGCCACAGGCAGCGCCCAGGGCCACCTGTGGCGCCCGAAACAGCCTATAATACTCATTTTGGGGTTCATTGTTACCCATTTCATTTGGATGAACTTGGGTTCTTCTTTCACCCTCTCAAGACCTTCAACTCCCCTAATCTTCAAGGTAAGTAATCTCCATTATCTTGGTGTGAAATTCCATCATTCCTACACTAGTATTGATTAAATCTACTCATAAAATCCATAGATTTTCAAGAAATTCATTCAAGAACTCAAAGGAGGGTTTTGCAAGATTTCTTCCAAAAGGTAAATCATGCACCTTAGACTTACATATATGGATATATTATGGGAATATGAGTAAGAATTAAGTGTTAGAACTCTTGTTGTAGTGATTGGAAGCCATAAATTCCCCAATATAAATTCATAACTATTGCAGAGATTGAAAGGGTGATTATTTGATAGGATTTGCTGGTTGGGTGTGAATGGATGGTCATACATATGTTGTTGGAAGTTATAAATTAGTTAGGAATGATAGTGGAATAAATTATTGGTTAATGGTGATAGTTGGATGAACTAATACTATGATTATGAGATAAAAAAATTTATACCTACAAGGTGTTTGATAATACGCCTAAATGGCATAAGTTATGGAATTTGTTACTAATATTGGTCCATTAAATATTGTCTTATAGATTGAAGTTGCTTAAGTGTATTGGAACATTGTAGTATCATTAAGGGGCAAATTTGAGGTACGTATGACTAAGTTTAACCTTTGTAAAGTCACCTTGTTTGGAGTACGAGAAATTGGTACGTGTTATTTATGTGAACTATTTGTGAATTTTGGTTGTTTTACGGGTGTTAGGGCAAGATGGCCTATTTCATGAATTCTTGTAATTAACATGTCTTGAACGTTGTGTTGGTTAAGTTTTCCCAATATAATGGTGTA
>MU727508.1:128959-173362 GCA_026770625.1 Nicotiana glauca
TTTAACCGTAAAGAGGGATCGTGAGAATATTCACAGGGGAAGTAGTGCGGTTTCTTAAATTCTATAAGGCATATATGGGGAGAAGAGGTTGGCTAAGAAAAGTCGGAGAACAATGTTACCTTACAATTGATGCAATGACGTGCAGGTTGATGATATCGAGGTATGTGCATAAATTCACATGTGTTATTCATTTGAGACAGAAGGTTCTATGAAAAAAAAACTCATTCAGTAATGTCTTTTGTCGAGAATTTGGAAGAGTTAGTTGTAAGTATTCACAGGATATTGTAACCATATCAGGGAAATTATTGTAGAACTCAATTCGTAGGAGGTATTACGTAAGATAAATATGATAAAGATGTTACACTAATGATTTAATGTGTTAAGGTTATAGTTTATGCCTCTAGGCAACTCAAGAATCATGAAACAAAAAAAATCATGCAGCACATGATTTAGAACTTCCAACAATGGTATTTGCATTAAAGATTTGGCACTATTGTTGGTATAGGGTCCATATGGATATGGTCACAGACCATAAGAGCCTTCAATATACTTTCAAACAGAAAGAATTTAATTTGAGGAAGAGAAGATAGTTGGAGTTACTCAAAGGTTACGACATCGATATTTTATATCACCCAGGAAAAAGCGAATGTTGTGGCGGACTTTGTGGCAAAATGTCCGAACTGTCAGCAAGTGAAGGCCGAACATCAAGGCCTAGAGGATTGTTACAAAAAATAGAAATTTCAGTGTGGAAATGGGAAATGATCAATATGGATTTTGTGGTAGGATTACCGCGCACTACATGCAAGTTCTACTCCATTTGGGTAATCGTGGATCAACTCACGAAATCAGCGCACTTCGTGCGAGTCAAATCTACTGACATAGTGGAATAATATGTTGAACTGTATATAAAAAAATATTCAAGTTGCATGGCACTCCAATCTTAATCATTTTAGATTGAGTATCTCAATTCATAGCAAATGTTAGGAAGCAATTTCAGCAAGGTTTGTGTACTCAAGTAAATCTTAGTATAGCCTTTTATACACAAACTGATGGGTAGTCACAACGGACCATTCATACAATTGATAATATGTTGAGTGCTTGTGTTCTTGATTTCAAAGGTAGGTTGAATGATCATTTGTCACTCATAGAGTTTGATTATAACAACAACTTTCATGCTAGTATACATATTGCCCCATTTGAGGCATGGTATGGAAGGAGGTATAGATCTCCGATTGGGTGGTTCGAGGTTAGTGAAGCAGAACTGTTAGGGCCACATCTTGTGCATCATGCTATGGAAAAAGTTAAAGTCATTCAGGAGAGGATGAAACTACTCAGAGTCGTCAGAAATCCTATGCAGACGTACATCGAAGAGAATTGGAATTCCAAGTAGATGATTGGGTGTTCTTGAAAGCATCTCCCATGAAGGGAGTCATGCAATTTGGGAAGAAAGGGAAATTGAGCCCAAGGTATGTCGGTCCATATCAGATCGCTCAAAGGATAGGACAGGTGGCGTATAGGCTGGAATTGCCCCTTGAGATGTCATTAGATACGCCAAATTACAAAGGAAACTCCGCCGAAATTTCTGAAAAATTTGGGAGTTAGTCAAAATTTGGTAGTTAAAGATGTGTAAGAAAAGAGATAATTAAGCTAAGTATTTGAGGATTGACTCAACTTATCATTCGAGGACGAATTATCCTTAGCAGGGGAGAATGTAAAGCCCCGGAAAAATTTTGCTAAGTAATTCAAGATTTCGAGGTGCCAAGGTAGGCTAATTATTTTATTTTGTGTGAAAACGAGGACTAATGATATAATGGATATCAATTGGATATGGTAATAAGTGTATAAGTCATTAAATAAGTGAATTGGGGTCTAAGGAGAAGCCTAAGTCTAAGCCAAGTTGGAAATTTTTATATTAGACGAAGGTTGTAAATAAGTGCGCTCAAGACGTCACTTTGGACGATCATATCTCTAGTTATATAAGGAGTTTTGTGATTCAGAACCTATCAAATTAAATCCCTTTGAGTCTAGTTTCCAACGCAACAAACCGTTCGTTATTTGGAGGTGTATACAGAAAGTTAGGAACATTTTTGTGTCCCTTTCGTCGCCAATGCCCTGGGTAGCACCGGGCGCTAGCGGTGGCGCCGGGAATTTTTGAGCTACTAGAATCAGCGCCCAGCGCCACCTGTGGCGCCTGTAATAGCCTATAATACTCATTTCGGGGTTCATTTTTACCCATTTCATTTGGATGAACTTGGGATTCTTCTTTCACCCTCTCAAGACCTTCAACTCCCCCAATCCTCAAGGTAAGTAATCTCCATTATCTTGGTGTGAAATTCCATCATTCCTACACTAGTATTGATGAAATCTACTCATAAAATCCATAGATTTTCAAGAAATTCATTCAAGAACTCAAAGGAGGGTTTTGCAAGATTTCTTCCAAAAGGTAAATCATGCACCTTAGACTTACATATATGGATATATTATGGGAATATGAGTAAGAATTAAGTGTTAGAACTCTTGTTGTAGTGATTGGAAGCCATAAATTCCCCAATATAAATTCATAACTATTGCAGAGATTGAAAGGGTGATTATTTGATAGGATTTGCTGGTTGGGTGTGAATGGATGGTCATACATATGTTGTTGGAAGTTATAAATTAGTTAGGAATGATAGTGGAATAAATTATTGGTTAATGGTGATAGTTGGATGAACTAATACTATGATTATGAGATAAAAAAATTTATACCTACAAGGTGTTTGATAATACGCCTAAATGGCATAAGTTATGGAATTTGTTACTAATATTGGTCCATTAAATGTTGTCTTATAGATTGAAGTTGCTTAAGTGTATTGGAACATTGTAGTATCATTAAGGGGCAAATTTGAGGTACGTATGACTAACTTTAACCTTTGTAAAGTCACCTTGTTTGGAGTACGAGAAATTGGTACGTGTTATTTATGTGAACTATTTGTGAATTTTGGTTGTTTTACGGGTGTTAGGGCAAGATGGCCTATTTCATGAATTCTTGTAATTAACATGTCTTGAACGTTGTTGGTTAAGTTTTCCCAATATAATGGTGTAAGAAATTGGCAATAAACCAAATGTGATTTTGAGAGTGTTATGTGGTAATAGCTGCGAAACAAATGATTGGAGGAAATCGTAAATGATGCAATTGGAACAACTGTGGTAATAACATTTTTGGCTTGTTGTGGGTAATTATTATGGCGACTTAAATTGCATATGAGTTGTTGAATATGATGGAAATGGTATTGATGGCTACATAAATTCTTGTTAATTGTTGTGGTTGCGCTTTGAGAATTATTGTTGTTGTTATATGAGAATTGTTGTTGTTGTTGTGTTATTTATGAATTGTGACTTGTTCGGTGGGATCGGGTTGCGCGCTGCATCACGAAGTAATAAGGTGTGGGTTGTGGTGATAAGGGTGGCCGAGGTAATAAGGGTGGAAAAGTGATCGAAATCACTATCGAAATGAAATTATGAAAAAGATTGTGAAATCATTGATGTGAAAATGTTGAAGGGGAAAAAGGAGAGATTGTAAACTTGTTCGGCTTGATTGTACCTTTCATGTGTATTTGATTGTTGATTCTATTACTGATCGTTACTTGTGTATGGTTTGAGTTTACTTAGGGTAAAGTTTGTTCATACATACTAGTACAATTCAAATGTACTGACGTCTCTTTTGTCGGGGGCGCTACATTCGTGTTATGATTGTAGATGGATCTATAGCAGGCACTCCAGTCCACTGACAGTAGTACGCTCTCCAATCCGTCAACTACATTGGTGAGCCCCACTTCTTCTCGGGGTCATGTGTGGTTCATGCCACATTCTTTTGAGTTTATTGTGTATTGTAAGGTATAGACGGGGCCTTGTTGCCGGCAGGTATTGTTATGTTTCTAGTATTCGTAGAGGCTCCGTACACACAATGTGGATAGTGTATATATGTATTTTGGGTAAGTAATGGTACGGTTCGGAATCGTGGTCCACGTTGGTAAATGTTGTATGTATTTTGCAAGTACTTGGTATCAAATATTGGAAATGATAAAAAAAGTAGAAATGAACTCAAGTTGTAAGGTTATGCTTAAGTCTTAAATTTCTATTTCATAAGAATAATATATATTGAAATCATAGGGTGACGCGTGGGATAGTAAAGGCAATTCCAGGTCCGTTTGACTAGGGTCCTCCGTTTGAGCGCCGATCGTGTCCCTCGATTTTGGGGCGTGTCACTCGCAAAATGTCTTAGTGGGCTTCTTTTTCAGATTCTAGATGTAGAAGATATCTAGTGCATTTTCTATATCAAACCTGAACCTGTCCATGAAATCGGACACCATTCTAACCCAGCTCGTCCACTTCTTGGGATCCTGGCTAATGTACCAAGATAGCGCATCGCCTTTCAAACTTCTCATGAAGAGTTTCATGCGGATCTTCTCATCTCTTCCTATACCGACGAGTTTATCACAATATGTCCTTCGATAGACTCTAGGATCCCCCGTGCCGTCAAACATTTTAAACTTGGGAGGTTTGTACCCCTCGGGAAGTTCGACGTTTGGCTGAATGCAAAGATCTTCATAATTCAGCCCTTCAATGCCTTTGTTTCCTTTAACGCCCTATACTCGGCTAGTCAATTTCTTGAGCTCGACAGTCAGGTTCTTGATGAGAGAATCTTTGTCATCAGATTCTGGTGTGTTTGTAATGGGTTGAGTGTATTGTGGCATGGTTTCCATATATATGGGAGTGTGGTAGGGATGATCCTTTGATAGTTCAGGGATGAGGAGTAGAGTGTTGTTGAGATACATGTTTCAATGAGTAGCGGGCTATTTCTGCGGCTTTGGGATGTTCTGTGGAGGTATGGGGTGTTGAGTATTGGGAAAGTTGATGTCTGGAGTTGTGAGGGAGAATGATAGACTTGCCAAGTGAACTTGGTCTAGTTCTTCTTGAAATTTCAATAACCTTTGTTCGAGCTAAGTGGCACTTTCTTTGCATACCTGAACACCCTGAGGAACCTCTACCCTTTCAGCTGAGTTGTCCTTCCCGATGTTGTTCACGTTCTCCATCTTTTCTTTGTTCTTGTTTTGATAGGACTTGGAGGAGGAGGTAGTGGAGGGCCCTTAAATCTTGTGGAGTAGGATGACGATGCCAGAATGCACGAACTAACCTTTTAGGGAGGGGAATAAAAAATAAAAGTAAAAACAAAAAAAGGTAGCAAGTTAGTACGGGTTTTGTGAAAAATATTGCAGTATTTAAACACATAGTACAAGAATATAAATCGTGTCCTAAATTGGTGCGTCATTGTGCTCGAGGTAGGCCTAACGACAAGTTGATTTGGAGAACTTAAAATGCTAAATGCCTCATTTTATTAATAAAAATAAGACGAATCCCAAAATGACACTAAAATTGCATAAAGTAAAATATTACTAATGGCCATTGGCCTTATTACATTTCAAAGCGAAAAAGAAAAGAAACTCCTAACTATTTGGTCCCAGAAGGACCTTTCCCAGGTTGAATTCTCTCGTTGATCAAATCTTCCAGCTCACGCAGATTCTCTAGTAAAAATGCCTTTCCCAGGCGTTCTCCTTCGCCTTCCTCAGCATTCTGGCAATCGGTGACTCTTTTTCTCACTTTTCCTTCCAGTTCTAGCAGACTGTATTCCAGATATTCCAGCTTCTCACTAGCTCTGGTGGCTCTCTCTTTCCATTTGTTGATTTGGTTACTTGATGGGAGGTTCCTCCACCAGTTCAGCAAGAGTGAGGGTATGTTGACCATACCGAAGTCGGGAACTTTGTCATCCATTTCCTGTAAAACAAAAGGGTTAGACCCTTACCCCCACCGGACATGACTATTTAAACCAATAATTAGCATAGACATCATTTAGTTCTCCAAATAAATGCACAGAGTATGGTATTGTCCGTTAGGGTTCCAGGGGAACCCCAGTGGACTTTGGATAAGGCTATCTTAAAAGGTCATTATGTGGACAACATAACTGATCCGACTAGGTTTGACAGTGATGCATGAATAGTTAAACAGAATAAGGTTTCTATTAGGTGCTAGACTGGTACCCTTGAGTGGATAACTCAATAGGGAAAGGCACAAAACCGTCGATTGCACCGCTGATCGACTAGTTTTACCGCAAATACGCCTTTGCCAAAATTTAGGGGGTGGTAATATTGGAAGAGTGCAACAACTCATCAAGCGTTGCTATGGTATTTGTTTGGCACGAGTGGAATATGATGTTGAAGATGCAATTACAAGAATGAAACAAATTGCCACGTATTTTCACATTTATAATGATTACAATAATTTCTCAAAATTACAACGGTATTGAAGGAAAATAGTAAATGAAAGAGTTAAAGGAAAAAATAAACAAAAAGACAAGTCAGTTTTGAATAAAAACATTAAACAAAGCAATAAAGAAAACAGTAAAGTCACACATAACATGAAGTGGTAGAAGCCTAAAGAATCCCCAGCAGAGTCGCAATGTTGTCGACGCCCCCTTTTTCTCTAGAGAGAAACCGGGTTTATGACATTCGAGAAGACAACTCTATTCCCATTTGGGAATTGGGTTTTTGGAATTGAAGAGTCTCCACCTAATGATTAAGTACATTAGGACACTAAGGGTTTTGAATTTTTGAAAACCAGAGTTCGAGTAAGAGCAAGAAATTATCTCAAGGGGAAGGTGTTAGGCACCCCTCAAGATCCTCTAGTGTGGTTCTTGCCCATGCTATGTTGTAACTTTAATGTAAACAAGTATACATATAAATTTACACATAAGGATTACAAATAAGCATGTTGAAATCTATAATTTGTTGGGGCAGGGTATAAATACAGAAAATTAGTCAAGCCATTGAGCAAATAAAAGGGAATTTAAAAGGGGTAATGCAATCAAATTAGAAGGGGTTTTAAGTAGTTGAAAAGACAGAATTTATTAGTAGTAAACTAAGTTACGTGAAGGAAAGGGGTCCTAGGTTTATAAATCACATGGATCATCCACACAACACCGGTAATCAATCGTACGCATAGTGTAATCGTGTGATCGCCATCTCTATGTCTACCTTTCCCACCATGTTAAGTTATTAAGCGCGAAATGGTGTCGCTACCTACAACATGCTATTACCCGTCCCACCTATCAGTCTCGGAGGCTTTTAGGATTACTAATCCTAAAGGGAGGAAGCTTGGCTTTTAGAGGTTTAAAAACGATAAAATTCTAGAGTGACAATCAAAACACATAATGCAATTAATGGGGAGATAAAACAATTAAAGGCTCAAGTAGGCCTCATCAAATCACAGAAATCATGTAGTTTAGCACGTCTTACATATACTGATTAGGTCCAAATTATACTTAACGTTAGGCGGGCTGGTTCATTACATATTTTCAGACAAGAAAGTCTGCATTAAACTTGCCTAGTTGTAACTTATCGAAGACTGGTGCAGTTAATTAACTACCTACTGGTTTGCCTAAATGATAACCTATAGGCATTCCATCTACTGGTTTCAGAAATAAAGAAGTAAACTAATTACAGAAAGTTTCCAGTTTTAACATAATGATACGAGTTCTGCAGCTGGCTACTACTGACAGACTAATCTTAAAACGAGTGATTTAGATTTGGTTGATAGTTTCCTATAGGCATGCTTTCTAGCATTGTTAATTTTAGACACTTTTTACAGACGTGGCAGGAGTGCAGAAATCCTACGAGCATGGTATCTGGATGCAATTGATTATTATTTGACCTATAACTGTTTGCCTATGATAGATGCAAAAAATGTAGAATCTTAAAGACATGTTCCCTACATGCAAAATTCTTATAAGCAGGATATCTATATGATATGCAAAGTTCTTATAAGCATGGTTTCTGCATATGACAGTGCCGAATTCTTATGACCATGATTTCTATATATGAAAGTGCAGAATTCCTATGAGCATGATTTCTATATATGAAAGTACAAAAATCCTATGAGCATGATTTCTATATATGGAAGTGCAGAATTCCTATGAGCATGATTTTTATATATGAAAGTTCAAAAATTCAAAGAAAACTCATATAGGCAGGATATCTACCCTTAGGTATACATAAATAACCCTCCCCTTTTTACTAAAACCCCATAAGTTATTACAAATTTATTACATACTAAATGAATCAAATGGAAAATAAAATTACATCAGAGCTTTTAAGCTACATCCAAGAAGCCTAATTTAGACCCAAGGTCTAAAAATATGATATGAACCAACTACCGGGATCAGGTTCCAAAGCCTTTCTCTTATCTGGAGTGTGTCAAAGTTCCAAGGAGTTTCAAGAACTCCAGGCAATGCTTGCACCCAAATATCATTACAGAACTGAATTAAAGTGCAGTGTGGAAGGGCCAGACCTCCAATGTCCAAGTTTAGAGGGAACTCAAGGTCCCAAGGCAAGGATCTTTGGAGGGGGCAGAACTTAGAATCTAGGAACAAGTGTAAGTGCAATAGAGGGAATTAAAGGATGCCAAGGCAGGATGGTGGTCATGCCCAGCAACATAGAATACTGGCACTCCCCTGACTAGCCTACTAGCCAAACATTGGAGAGTCAGGACCTATTGAAGGTCAAGCCATGGCCTGGGCAGTAATTAGGATATTGTCAGGCCAGGGTTTTAACTCAGCACATATAAGGGATTAGGGGTGGGGATTCATATGGGAATAGAAGCAAAGAAGGAAAAACACTTAGCATAAGTTACAGAACATGAACAGCAAACTACACAGAAGAATGAAACTACAGAATAAACATATAGGGATGGGGCAAAAGTTTAAATAAAAGACATATCGATTTCAAAAAGAGACAAGCAAAAGAGAGCAGAAGTCTTGCAAAGAAGCCACAGTACAAGAAGCAAGAGAGAATACTTTGTGTGTGAGTGTGAGTTCAGAATAGACTCGAGTGTTGGTGGTCTTTGTGTTAATGAAAAAGCAGGTATTTATAGTGTGAGAAATATGTGTAGCAAATAAGGCAAGAATCATAGTTTAGCAGTAATTATGGAACTAAGTACCAATTAAAATCAATCAACACAGGCACTCCCTTTAATTAAGGAGTTTAAACTCAAACGATAATGGACAACAAACAGTTAAGGAACGAAATCAAGTGAATATCTTGTGTAAAGTAGGAAATTAGGGGTAAATACATAGGTGTCTAACTAAGGAAAGAATCTTTAAAATACACGGTTAACCCAAATAAGGTAAGAACATAACAAATTAATTAGTACATAGTAAATCATGGAATCAGGGATTCAAAACTACCAATGAACCAAGTCTGAAATAGGGAATCGAAAGGCTAGAGAAAGTTTTCAAATCAAACGGGGAGAAAATAAAGGAAAGAATCAATCAGGCTTACACAAAGAGGTCTGAAATCAGTCCAAAATCTATGGTTATTTTAGAGGGACATTCAGCGTGTATAAAGAGTGCACAAACATTAGGCATGCGAGGTTAAACCATGGTAAAGAGAAACAGCAACAAAACTTCGCAGCTAGTAAATAACGAAACATGATAGTCATATAGGTTGATTCAGTAATAGGGAGAAGGGGGGAATCATAAGCATGCTAAAAGTCAAGCAAACGACCCTTCTAGAGGATATAGCTTAGTTCAAAGATTGCAAGAAACCAAATCACATAAGAAACAGATAAAACAAGAAGGACCTTGAATCCAATCAAACAACTTCAAGCAGAAGAAACAATTTTTCAGAGACCCAAATAGGTCCGAAAGAATTAGGGCTTCCAGATCAAACCAATTTAGAGATGAGAACCAGACAAAATACATAGCAGATAACCTCAGAAGAAACATTCAGAAACCTCTAAATAAACCAAGATTCCTGACATACAAGTTCTAGGATGTCATAAAGGGTCAGGGTAGAAGGAAAGCACATAAACACACAGTAGAAGTACAACATAAGAAATACGGCAAAGAATAACATAAAAAACACGACAGAACATGTTAAAGAAAATCATAAAAGCTTTGAAATAATTTAACAAACTCTAAATCGGAAAAGATAAAGGTTTTGAAAATAGAGTTTTGAAGTAAATCTCGGAAAAATTATTAAAAGCTCAAGGAGAACACAGATCTACAACGGATCTAAAAGAATTAGAAGAACCTCAAAAGTTCTAGGGTTTCAGAAGAACCCCAAATAGTAAGAAAGGCTTGGAAAATCACGATCTAAGTAGGAGACGTCCAAAACCAAGCTTAAGGTTATATGTTTCTGAGCCCAGCCGTGTTCTAGCTTGTACATTGGATCGGTCTTTATTATTAGAGCGTAACAGAGATCGGCAGTATGATGACCCTCATTTGTTTGTCCTTAGGGACATAGTATAGCACGGAGTTGCCAAACAGGTTATAGTTGGAGACTATAGAGTTTTGAGGATGAAGGGTCGAGTTTGTGTGCCTAATGTGGATGGACTTCGTGAGTTGATTATAGATGAGGCCCATAGTTCCCGATATTCTATTCATGTGGGCGCTGCCAAGATGTATTAGGACTTGTGGCAGCATTACTGGTAGAGGAGGATGAATAAGGATATTGTTGCATATGTAGCTCGGTGTTTGAATTGTCAACAGGTAAAGTACGAGCATCAGAGACCTGATGGTTTTCGTGAGAAGATTGAGATTCCTGAGTGGAAGTGGGCGTGTATCACTATGGATTTTGTTGTTGGACACCCACGTACTCAAAGAAAGTTCGATGCAGTATGAGTTATTACGCATAGGCTGACTAAGTCAGCGCATTTCATTCTTATGGCAATTTCCTATTCTTCAGAGTGGTTAGATGAGATCTATATACGAGAGATCGTCCGTCTTCATGGTGTGCCCGTGTCTATCATTTCCGACTGAGGTACACAGTTTACCTCGCATTTCTGGAGGGCAGTGCAGCGTGAGTTGGGTACGCGGGTCAAGTTGAGCACAACATTTCATCCTCAGACGGATGGACAGTTCGAGCGTACTATTCAGATTTTGTAGGATATGCTCCGCGCATATGTTATTGACTTTGGAGGTTCATGTGATCAGTTTTTGCCGTTAACAGAGCTTGCCTACAATAACTGCTATCAATCGAGCATCCAAATGGCTCCTTATGATGCATTATATAGGTAGACGGTATCGATTGCCGGTTGGGTGGTTTGAGTCGGGGAAGGCTCGATTGTTGGGTAAAGACTTAGTACAGGATGCCTTGGATAAAGTTAAGATTATTCAGGATAGGCTTCTTACAACCCAGTCCAAGCAAAAGAGTTATGACAACCGCAAGGTTCGTGATGTGGCATACATGGTTGGAGAGCGAGTGTTGCTTTGAGTATCTCCCATAAAGGGCATGATGAGATTTGGGAAGAAGGGCAAGCTAAGCCCTAGATTCATCGGCCCTTTTGAGATACTTGATCGAGTGGGAGAGGTGTCTTACAGACTTGCGTTGCCACCAGGTTTACCAATAGTGCATCCAGTGTTTTATGTGTCCATGCTTCGAAAGTATCACGACGATCCATCCCACATGTTAGATTTCAGCATTGTCCAGTTGGACAAGTGTTTGACCTACGAGGAGGAGCCGGTAGCTATTCTATACCGGTAGGTTCGTTAGTTGAGATCGAAGAGTTACCCTTCAGTTTGTGTGCAGTGGAGAGGTCAGCTTGTTGAGGCAGCTACTTGGGAGTCTGAGTCCGATATGCGGAGCAGATATCCCCATCTTTTCACTGACTCAGGTACTTTTCTATGTTCGTTCGAGGACGAACTGTTATTTTAGAGGTGGAGAATATGATGACCCAAAAGGTCATCTCGTGTTTTACAACCCAATTCAGGGTTCCGAGGACTTCAAAACCTTATTTTCTTTCTCATCGATTTGCATACACAGTCTGGGCGTATTTTCGGAAAGTCTTTATGTGAAATTTGAGAAAAATATTAAGTTTTGCCTTTTAAAATGATTTTTAGTTGACTTCGGTCAATTATTTTAGTGAACTGACCCGGACTTGTGTTTTGGCGGTCCCGAAGGGTCCGTAATAAAATATGGGACTTGGACGTATGTCCGGAATTGAATTTCGAGGTACCTAGCCCGAAAAATGAATTTTGGAAGAAAATTGTTAAAATAAAAATATAATGGTTTTTAAAAATTGAATAATGTTTGATCTTGTTGGTATTGGGCCCGTATTTTAGTTTTAGAGCCCGGTACAGGTTTAATACGGTATTTAAGTCATGTCTGTGAAATTTGGTGAGAAACGGGACTTATTTGACGTGATTCGGACCATAGGTTGAGAAAATAGAACTTTTGAACTTTCTTGAAAATTTCATGCAATTTGATGCTAAATTTGTAGTTCTAGGTATTATT
Organism: Nicotiana glauca; assembly: GCA_026770625.1. Lineage (NCBI taxonomy): Eukaryota > Viridiplantae > Streptophyta > Magnoliopsida > Solanales > Solanaceae > Nicotiana > Nicotiana glauca. The sequence goes on from MU727508.1 coordinate 141,283, forward strand.
TTGGCAACTTGATCGTACGAGCAAGTTCGTATGATGTGTTAAGACTTGTATGTATGATTGGTTTGGAGCCCCGAGGGCTCGGGTGAGTTTCAGATAGGCGACGGGATGTTTTAGTCATAGAATATTTGGTATTTTGGCTTCAGTTGTCATCTGGTGTCTTCTTCTTCGTATTCGCGAAGGGACTCTCGCGAATGCGACCTGGATATCACGAATGTTAAAGCCATTTTGGAAGGGATCTGGAGAAGGGGAGAAAATACTCTATGTGAAGGTCAGGGGTATACCTTCGTGAACGCGTATGGTATCTCGTGAACGTGAAGGCCCTTTTAGCCAATGCTTCGCGAACGCGATAGGCCTCGATTTAGGGTCGGATTCTGAAGCTAATTATATATTTGGCCTCATAGGCGAATGGGTCATTGGGTTTTGGTCTAAGTTTCGAGTTTGGACCAAACAAGCCAGGGGTCGGGTTTTGACGTTTTGGGGAAATTGGTAGAAAACCTATAATTATGCATTGGAATTGATTTATTTAGCATTTATTGATGTTATTAAGTTAATTATAACTAGATACGAGTGAATTGGTGGTGGAATCGAGAGGTAAAGCGGCGATTGAGCTTTGAATACCCATTGGCTTGAGGTAAATATTTGGTCTAACCTTGACTTGAGGGATTAGGGATCCCCGACTTTCTTGCTATGTGAACTACCTCGTGTGTGGCGTATGGGTGTGGTTACGAGCACATATGCGTCACTAAATTACTTGTTTAGCATGTTCCCTGCCCTGTTTCCCTATATATTGGTCTCAAGTCTTACTTGTTACTTGCTTATTGATGTTTCCATGTCTAATTGCTTCTTGTCAAATATTGCTTCTCTATTGGTGTTTTTAATTATTTCATTATATCACACTGTTGGTTTATATTGGGTTATTGGTGTTTCATGGTACACTTTGGTTGGTCTCGCTGTGTAGCTTTAACTAGTGAAGTTTCATAATTGCAGTGATATTGTGTTGGTTTGAGGTATGAGTGTTGTGAACGATATGAGTTAACTTGTGAAACACTTGTATTTAATTTTGTCGTTGGTGCTGATATATATATTGAGATCGGGTTGCACGCTGCAACATGAGGAATGAGGGTGAATATGATTGTCTAGTGAGATCGGGTTGCACGCCACAACAAGGAGTAATAAGGGTAGACATGTGGGATCGGGTTACACGCCGCAATAGGAGGAATAAGGGTAATATATTGAGGAGTAATAAGGGTGGACTGGTGGGATCGGGTTGCACACCGCAACAAGAAGTAATAAGGGTGAATATTTATACCGTTATTGATTATATGGTGGAATCGGAATGCGCGTCGTATCAATTGTTGTTTATGTATTCATTTCTGCTGAGGCTCATTATTGTAGTGTTGAGTATTGGTAGAAGGCTGGGTTCTGTATTTATTTAATGCAAGTTGTTGTTATATTTCATTATGTATTTCCTTTCTATTTTAGTATAAACTATTGCAGGTTATATATGTTGTTATGCCCTGCCGTATTCTCGTCACTACCTCGTCAAGGTTAGGCTCGGCACTTACTAGCACATGGGGTCGGTTGTACTGATACTGCACTCTGCACTTTCTGTGCAGATTTCGGAGCTAGTGGCTGATTGAGAAGTTGGTTGTTGTTGTTGCATTTAGGGGACCCAAGGTAGTCATGCAGGCATCCGCATGCCATGGCGTCCCCTCCTATCTTTACTTCATTGCTGTTTTACTTTCTTCGAGACAAATGTATTTTCTTTCAAACCATTGCTTGTAGTTTTCGTAGACTATTCGTGAGTTGTGACACCAGTTTCTGGGTGGTATTTACTTCTGTTTTCGTTAATAGTATATGAGTAATTAGTTAAATCATGCACTTTCGCTTTTATTTTCGCTGGTTTAGTTTTATTAGACTTTAATTATAAATAAACAAAGGAAAAAGGTGTAAAATTCTGTAACGTTGGCTTGCCTAGCGATGCAATGTTAGGTACCATCACGGTACCGATGGTGAAAAATTCGGGTCGTGATATGTTATGCATGTGACCACGTCAGGCGAATTATGTTGTTATACATGTGACCACGCCAGTCAAATTATGTTGTTATGCATGTGATCACGCTGAGTAAATTGTACTGTTATGCATGTGACCACGCCGGGCGAGTTATGATATTGAGCATGTGATTATGCCAGGCTGGCAACACGTTGAATTGGTCGTGCTCTCATGTTTCTCTCTTAGTGGTGTTTACGCGAATATTTCGATTTAAAAATATGTGGTTAATTGTGATTGTTGGTTTGCCTAGTTGTGTGATAGGCGCCATCACGCATTTTGGGTTTAGGTAGTGACACATCTGCTCAAACATGCACTCTAAACTATCACCGGTCCAAGGGGATTCTTTAAAGAATAAGTTCTCTCGTTTTTTATAATAAAAGTGGTACATTTCCTTTTTGAGTTTCCATAGAGGAAGACTAATGAACCACTATAGTAGAAAAAAAGTTCCTCCGAGTAATATCTTGCTGGAATTTATACTTACAGAATGATTGCAATGAGAAACAATTATTACATATTCAAATGAGCATTGTTAGAGGTCAACAGCACAACATGTATAGCAGAGAAAAAGGTGAAGAGTGCATAGGGGTTAAAGTGTAAACATAAAAGTTCTTAACGGCTTAACGGTTTGTCTAATAAGAAAATTGAACAATCCGTCTCAAACTGTTAAGCCATTAATTATAAAATCTCAATATGTTCACCAACCATTATTCCGATAACCCAATACCAATAAGCTAATTTTACGATTTGCTTAACGGATACGGTACTTCTTTGAATAGCCCTAATGCGTATAACAAATAACTACGTGCTCTTTTCCTTTCACTTGAAATTTTTCTGGACATCCAAGGGGAGTGTTGAAAATGGTAGATATAGATCCCCATGCTGAGTCCCATTACATTTACTGTGTAGTAGTCATTTCTCTCACTATTATACAATAGTGATTTTCACTTATCATGCATATATAAAGATTTTGTAACGACAAGTAAGACTTGCTCAGTTGGCAAGCACCTCCACCTACGACCGTTGTGGAAACACTATAGATTCTCCTAATTTGGGAGGGGTTTTAAAAAAAAAAAATTTGTAACAGATGGGTAATAGCACACAATTGAAGAACAAAAGTACTTCCTTATTTCTATCTCCGCTTCTTATTTTTGTTTTACTGGATTGCTTTTATTTTATAACATTTACAACTTTTTTCCTTTTTATTACTCTTGTTTACAATAATTAACTCTATTTAACCCTTAAAACTCCCCAATAACCTCAGTTTCTCACACCCCTAATAAGTGTGCATCTGGGAACAAGACCTCCTTTAATGACGAAGCTGTAGCTTGTTCCTCAATGCAGCTAACATAGAATTCAACAAGAATCTTCATGTACATCTCCTAATCTGGCAGCATATTCCCGGCAACAATTTTCAGTATGCAATCGAATTTTTCGAACAAGTTTATAATGGAAATTATATATTTTGCCTATAGTAATTGACGATGTTTATGATATTTATGGCTCTTTGCATGACCTATAAATCTTCAGCAACGTTGTCGATAGGTGTTAGAACATTAGCATTTTAATTTCCTTAGCTTCTTTTTCTTTTCTTTTTCCCATATAAATATGATCTTTATTGCTCACTCTAAGGCCTAAGCTAGGCCACAGATTGTCATTTTTGTTTTAAAAGATTTGATTTGAGTGAAGTTTGGTTTGAAGATGAAAATTTTTCTGGACATCATTTTTGAAAACATATTTCACTTTTCTTTATAAAAAAAAATATGAAATGTGACTTATACCCATAAGTTTTAAAAGCTATCAAAATACCCAACAATACTAAACAAACAAACTTGCTAATCATGTATATGCAAAAGCTTCATCGATGTCATTCATTATTATTATTACAAACCATAGTCATGAACATACAAAAGTTTGGTGCAAGATTATCATTTTTATAATGAACTATATAATACACTGTCTTATAACCATAACCTGATATTTTAATATCAACTACTAATAACAAATTTTCTAGCTACTACAATTCGTCAAATTGCAATAATATTACAACATCGATATCGGTCCCAAAAAACTGATAGTAACTAGCGGGTGGATAGTTGCGTCATAATAGATGGTGGGCTTTTATATATATAAAATACAAAGTTTAGGGTAATTTTTTAAAATGTTAAAAAAATCATTTGTAATATTTTGAGCTAAAAATAGGTGTAGATTGGGTTTTGCGATTTGAAAAGTTTGTTTTTAAAATCTGCCAAAATATGGCTAAAATCTATACGCAAATAAGTTTTAGCAAAAAAAATGGAACAAAAGTTTTTGCCAAATTCTATGGCCAAGAGCTCGTTTGGACATAAGGATCTTTTCCCTTTTTTCCAAAAAAAAATTACTTTTTTTTCGAAATCAACGTTTGTTCATAAATTTTTTTAATTTTCATTTGAAGATGCATTTTGAAAATTTGAAAAACTTTAAAAACAATCCAAAATTCTATTCATGTCTAAACACAACTCTAAATTTCAAATATCATTTTCACTTGAAAATAATTTCACCTTGTTTTTGAATTTTACAGTTCTTATGTCCAGACGCCCACTAAGTATCTCGAGTCGGTCAAACTTGATCACTTGAGGAATTTTTAAGGGGTCGTTTGGTAGGATGCACTAGATAAAATAATGCATGTATTAGCTTTGTGTATTAAAAATATCTTGTTTGGTAGACATTTTGGACCTATGCATTAGTTATGCAAGAATTAATTATAGATCCTATTTGGTATTATCATATGCATAACTAATGCATAGAAAACCATGGTATTAGCAATGCAACGGGATTTAATTCGTGCATTAGCTTAGTTGAAGATAAAAATTGTCCTTCAAAATTTATGCTTGATTAAAATATGCTAGTTATTATATTAATGCAAGTTTAAATAATCCAAATAGTGAGAAATAAAATTGTATCTCTAGTAAATAAATAAATACTTAGCATTTATATATATATATATATATATATATATATATATATATATATATATATATATATATATATAGTTCTATATTACAATATAGGTAGACAAATCAAATATTTTGTTTTAAACTTTTTCATATAAAAGCATTTCTCAACATATGTTTCTTTTAAAATGTTAGAGTGATGGATTGGTTTTGAGGGCACTTTTGTAAACAAATAATTTTTTTAAAAATTATACAGTGCTTTAATACATCAAACCAAATAATGAATTCGAAATATGTCAGCATAACTAATACCAGCATAACTAATGGAAGCATAACTAATACCGGCATTATTTTATATCATATTATGTATCCCTGCAAACCACCTACGTCTAGAAAGTGAACTGAATGTCACTTCAAACTTCCAAGTCCACGCACTCCTACTCCACACAATAGTTATCTCATCTTGCGTCGTTTACACCGTTTTTTTGTATTTTAAGTTTGTTTTTTTTACTCCCATTCTATTTTTATTCTTTTTTTCTCTCTCTCTTACTTTTTACATGACGGCATTACAAAAAATATTCCCTGCTCGATATTGAGCTAGGAGGCATAAATAAATACATCACGACAAAGGGTTTCTTTCACTTTGTACGAAAGTTTAGATCTAAAACATGTTGAACAAATGGTAATAGAAAGACGTGACGTATTCAATCCAACTGTTACGTGAAATTAATCAGTCATTTTACCTATAAATGCTCTTAGAAGTTATGAAAGATCTCCACAATCTTCTCCACCTCTATTATTCCAATATATGATACTATCCCAAACCACGTCTTACACAAACATTGTGTCCCTTTTTTCAATATGCAGACGCAGAACGTTCATAGTACCACTAAAAAACAAAGCCTTCCTCAAAGGAAGATTTCTTCCTATAAACCAAACATTTGGAAATATGATCATCTCCTTACTCTTACAAGTGAATATTCTGTGAGTAGTTAATTACAATTTTATCTTTAAATTAATTTTCATGTTAAAAAAAATTTGTAATTATTAATGGCTACTGCAGGAAGAAAAGTACAAAGTTCAGGCAGAGAAGCTAAAAGAGAAAGTCAGTTGCACGTTTTCAAACATTAATAGTCCACTGGACATGCTAGAGCTTATAGACAGCATTGACAAACTTGGACTCAGTTGTTACTTCGAGGTTGAAACCAAGGAAGCTTTGGGAAAGATAATAATGTCCGTCAAAACTAATTCCAGCTCGACGGAGGAGGATCTGTATGCTACTGCATTGTGCTTCAGGATTCTAAGCGAACACGGCCACCATGATCCTCAAGGTTATATATCAACTTAATATTATAAGTAATTCACCCTTAATTAGTAATGTGTTTATCCATCATCTAATTAACAGGGGCACAACTAGGATTTAGACTATCTGGACAGGGACGGTTCAATAGAATTAGAGGTCTAAACCCAATTATCTTAATAAAGGGCCTTAACTTTATTTAGTAAATAACCAATTTCTGGACTGGTAATCTACAAAGAGCCAGAGTTTGCAAATTAAAGTCGTTGAAAAATAACCACTATTTTGTTGAAACATGGAAAGGTTCAGCATAATATACGGAAATATGGTGCTCATGCATATAAATTTCATCATATTATATTTGACTTAAATTTTTGGAGGCCTAAAAGTAATTAATGTCTTTCTAAATTACTTTCAAGTTTTTTCTGTTGTACAGATATGTTAAAGGACTTCTTCGATGGCAAAGGAAAGCTGAAAATCTCAGATGTGAAAACATTGTTGGAGCTTTTGGAAGGATCATATCTGAGCATGGAAGGTGAAAACTTACTAGACGACAAACGATTGTTCATAATAAAAAAACTCAAGAGTCTTGTATCTAAATCAGATTACACATTTACTAATAAGGAATATTTGAGCAATAGCTTGAGTTGTCCAATGACATGGAGAGTGAAATGGTATGCCGTTAGAAGACACATCTCTGCTCAAGAACTTGAATGCAACAACACTAATCCAATGTTGCTGAAGTTGGCAAAACTTAACTTCAATATAATTCAAGCCACGCACCAACAGGATCTCAAACACGTATTAAGTACTTAAAATTAACATGTCAAATGAGAATCACTTTAATTTCTTCTTGTCTTTTATACGAAAATAATTTCTTGTGAATTTAACAGATGGTGGAGGAATGTTTCCATAGTTGAAGATTTGAGCTTTACAAGGGATCGGATAGTGGAATGCTTTTTTTGTGCTGTAGGAGTTTCCTCTGAGCCTCAACATGGAAGCATGAGAAAATGGCTCACCAAAGTGATCGAGTTGGTGCTAATAATAGATGATGTTTATGATATCTATGGTTCATTAGCCCAAGTGCGGCAATTCACTCGTTCCATAGAGACGTAAGTGTTCCTAAACTTAACATTTGATACATGTTAAAATTAATTAAATACAACTACGTACATACGTAATAATTAATCTTGCATGAAATGGAGATTTTTCACATTTTAATTAGGTGGGATCCAAATGAAGTAGAAGGGATGCCAGAATGTATGCAAATCTGTTTCAGGTCATTACATGTTACAATAGAAGAGATATCTGTTGAAATTCAACAACAAAAGGGTGGCCTCTCAACATTACCTTATCTGAAACAAGTGGTAAGTACTAAAGTAGTCTTCAAATAAATGCATATACTAATACTAAATAGTGCCCAAAAGCCGAAATCATTTTCTGCTATGCTAAATACTAATGGCAAAGGAAAATATAACAGTTGTTTCAGGAGATAAATGATTCTCCCTTTGTTGCAATTTATGTGAACCTGTTTGGCTGGGCACGGAGTTTAAGAAAAAATAAAAACTTTTGAAATTTGTTGTCCTAATCAAGTCAAAAAAGGGCTCAAGAGTATTTGTGTGGTTATAAAAACTTCTCATTAAGGTTAGAATTGTAAGTTTAAACTAAATTGTTAAAGGGGTCATACTTTTTGAAACAGACCAAAAAGAAAATAGGTTCACATAAACGGAAACATAGAGAGTACTGTATATTTAAATAAAATCCATCATCCAAAATATTCCATAATGTACGTAACCTAAGCTAAAGCAACTTGGTTATATCTATATATAGCTAAAGGTCCTAGCTGCACGCCTTAATACAAGATGTATTATGATGTCACTAATTATATATATATATACTCCCTCCATCCCAAATTAGTTGTGATGTTTCGTTAAAGCCAAAATATAAGAACTTTGATTAACATTTTAAAATAGAATTTTTCATTATATTGAAATGAGAAAATTTGTAACTTGTAGTAGTTCCATATAGTTTTTGAATTTTAAAATTTTAACTTTAAACTATTAAGTTGGTCTATTCTAATCTAGCTTCGAATATTAGTCAAATTGATTTTAGAGAAGTGAAACGTGACAACTATTTAAAACAGAAGGAATACTAATTATTAATCATCTATTCATTTTTATGACAGGTAAAAACCTAAGATTAAGTCCGAATAAGCCAATTTATCTCACCTCAAAGATGAAGCTGTAATTGAAAGCGAAACGTACCATGTAGTCATATCTTTTCTTTTGTTCATGTTACATCTTTTACATATCTCTTTAATTTCCATGCATGTTTTACGAAAGTTTTCTCTGATATTCTTTAAATAATACATTTCAGTGGGTTAACTTTTGTAAAGCCTTGCTGTTGGAAGCAACGTGGTATCACAAAGGCCGTATACCAACACTTGAAGAGTACCTTGATAATGGGTGGATCTCATCTTCCGGCCCTTTACTTTCTTTATATGTGATTTTTGGTCTAACAAATAAAATAACAAAAGAAACCCTTCGTTTATACGAAGATTGCCGTGAAATTATTTACCACACTTCGGTTGTAATTCGACTTTGCAATGACCAGGGTACCTCCGCGGTAAAACCTCAAGCTTTTACCTCTCTCTTTTAATTATGTGCTTTCCATTCTAATAATTTCCCCATTTGGCCAGTTTTTAATTTTCATAATATTTCTTTCACGTAGGAGGAGCTAGAGAGAGGTGATGTTGCTTCATCAATTTTATGTTACATGCAACAAGAAAATGTATCAGAGGATGTAGCCCGAGAGCATATCGAAAGCTTAATTTTGGATTCGTGGAGAAAGATCAATTACTATTTTAATACTCTTTCCACATCACAACAAAAACTCGTCAAGCATGTAGTAAATGAAGCACGGATGGCACATGTCATGTACCAATTTGGAGATGGATTTGGGGTTCAAGATGGTGAAACTCGAGATCAAGTCCTGTTCAACTTGGTTCATCCTATTACATAATTTATGTGACAATTTCGGTGATAATCTCGGCCTATTCACGTTCATCCTATTCATATTGATGGTGATACGACATACTTGTAATTTGCCAAGTGAGGAATTACAAATAAAAATCATTTAACATTTTTTTAAGAAATACGTGAAAACTTTTATTGAATTGAGTTGAAGAACTTTATCGGATGTCCCCGAAAGGACCTTTAGTTGAAGAAAGAGAAAATTTTGAGAAGGGTAAAAGTTAAGAAGAATTTATATATAAATAGTCGCACACCCAATCGCTTAAACTAAAAATTATCAAAAATTATATAATGCATATATCATATATGTATAGTCGTGTATAATTTATATATAATCAATATATATTTGTTAAGAGTTCAACCATGGCTATTATTGAATCAGAAGGAAGAAGAAGTAAGGAGAAGAAGAGTGAAGCAGAAGACGGTTACTTCATTTCAAAGAGAAGAAAATGTACACTGTTACATTGATTCTAAGCTGATGCAATATATGTATATACATTCTACGAACTCTAACTATTTACTATGGTTAAGTATCTAACTAACCTACTAACTGTAGTTAAGTTACATACATGAAAGCCATTTCTCTCAACACTCCCCCTCAAGCTGAGGGATGAAACACATTCTTCATTCCCAGCTTGTTGAGAAGATAGTCATGATGTGGTCTGCACAGAGCTTTAGTCAACACATCTGCTAGTTGTTCTGATATTCCCACATGTTGTGTTTGTATAAGACCTTGCATTAGTTTCTCCCTTACAAAATGGCAGTCAATGTCTATATGCTTGGTACGTTTATGAAAGATAGGGTGTGCAGCAATTTGAATTGCTGCCTTACTGTCACAGTGTAGAGGTACAGGTAAAGTAAGGTCCACTCCCAATTCTTTGAAGAGCCCAGCTAGCCACACAATTTCAGCCACTGTGGTTGCCATGCTCCTGAACTCTACTTCATCTGAGCTTCTAGACACTGTACTTTGTTTTTTCGATTTCCAAGAGATCAAAGCGTCACCAAACTTGATCACATACCCTGTGACTGATTTCCTAGACTCAACATAGCTTCCCAATCTGAATCACAGTAGGCTATTAGATTGTTGCACCTACCTGTTGGCATGAATAACCCTAGTCCAGGTGTAGATTTGATATATCTCACTACTCTTTTGGCAGCTTCCATGTGAGATACCTTAGGTGCATGCATATACTGGCTGAGTACCTGCACCACAAAGGCTATATCTGGCCTTGTCATTGTTAGATATAAAAGCCTCCCAACTAGCCTCTGATAGTTGCCCCTTTCTTCAAGTTGGATATCTTCAGGATCATTGTCTCTTACTGCTTGATCAAACTCTACAGAAGTGAGTTTGTGGTTGAATTCAAGAGGTGTATGAGCTATTTTCCCTCCTGCCAAACCAAGTTCAGACGCCAACTCTAGAGCATACTTCCTTTGGCACATTAAGATACCCTTTTTTGATCTTGAGAATTCAATTCCAAGGAAATACTTTACCTCTCCTAGATCTTTCATTTTAAATCTCTCTTGTAGCTCTTTTCTGACTTGTTGGATGATGAGCAAATTACTACCAGTTACCAGCAGGTCATCCATATAGACTAAAATAACTACAAGATCAGCTTCTCTTCTCTGGGTGAAGAGGGAATAGTCATAGTGACTTTGAATGAATCCCTTGTGTAAGAGAGCCTCTGTTAGTTTAAAGTTCCACTGCCTGGGGGCTTGCTTCAGGCCATACAAGGATTTATGTAGCTTACACACTTGTTTAGTCTCCCCCTGGCTTGAAACGCCATCTGGAACTTCCATGTAGACCTCCTCCTGAAGGTCACCTTGGAGGAAAGCATTATGGACATCGATTTGGAAGATGTACCAGCTTGATGCAGCAGCTAGAGCAACAACAGCTCTCACTGTGACCATCTTGGCCAGTGGAGAGAATGTTTCTGTATAGTCTAGGCCATCTTGTTGACTGTGGCCTTTAGCTACTAGTCTGGCCTTATATCTTTCCACTTCACCATTGGACTTGTACTTGACTTTGAAGACCCACTTACATCCAATAGGAACCTTTCCTTGTGGCAAATCAACTAAGGACCAGGTGTTGTTGTCTTGTAAAGCTGAAATCTCAGCCTGCATGGCTTCAACCCACTTGGGATCAGCACTGGCCTCTTTGAAGGTGCTAGGCTCAACAATGGCTGAGTAGGCAGCAAGAGAAGCCCTGTACTCTGAAGATAGGTGATTGTAGGAGACAAGAAGTGAGATAGGATAAGAGCGGGTGGAGTTTTTTGATTGAACTATATAGTTTGTTAGCCATATAGGAGGGTTTGAGGGTCTAGATGATCTTCTAAGACCTTCAGTAGAGATTGAGGATGAAGGAGCAGGTATAGTGAGAGGTAGTTCAGAAGTATCAGATTGAATTGGACTGGAAGAAGGAGATGGAAAAGGAATAGAAGAAGTAGGAGATGAAACAGGAATGGGAGAAACATGAGAGTTTATGGAATGAATGGTAGTGGTATGTTGTTCAGGTTAGGGGTCTGTAAATTCTAATACAGGAAACAATGGAGAGTTTCCAAGGTGCATATGCTTAAATGGAAATATATCCTCTTTAAAAACAGTATCCCTACTCACAAAGAAACCTTTGAAGTGTAGATAATAGAGAAGATACCCCTTTTAAGAAGTTGAATACCCCATATGAACTGCTGGAATGGCCCTGGGGCTGAACTTATCAACCTTTTGCACTTTTGTGGCATAGTATAAGCTTCCAAACACTCTGAGATGATGAAGAGAAGGAATCTGCTGAAATAGCACTTCAAAAGGAGACTTCCCTTGAAGAGGTCCAATGGGTAACCTGTTCAGAAGATACACTGCAGTAGACACACGTTCCCCCCAAAACATTAATGGCATATATGCTTGAAATCTGAGAGCTCTAGCCATATCCAAAATCCTTCTGTGCCTTCTCTCAACCACCCCATTTTGTTGGGGTGTATATACACAAGAACTCTGATGAAGGATTCCCAGATTTTGCAGAAGATCTTGTACTTGATCATTCATAAATTCAGTCCCATTGTCAGTTCTAAGGCACTTGACTGCAGTTTTGAACTGATTTGCCACCATAGTTAGAAAATTCTTTAAAACTACTATTGTATATTCCTTAGTAGTCACAAGAAAGATCCATATATATTTAGAAAAATCATCCAGCAATGTTAAGAAGTATCTCTTACCATCATGAGTGGGTGATCTATATGGACCCCACACATCTGCATGAACAAGATCAAAACTAGATGTAGAACAGGAAGTACTAGATGGAAAAGATAGTCTTGGTTGCTTTGCAATAGGGAATATAGTACAGTGGTGGTGTGCAGTTCTAAGTAGACCTTCAAGGTTATGTAATTTCTGTAAGACCTTTAGAGGAGCATGTCCTAATCTTCTATGTCACAAGGAAGAACCAGTACATGAACTAAGATTATTTAGACTACCAGTCTTATTTGTACTAACAGTAGTATTTGCACTTGCTAATGGATGAAGATCAGGAACCTGTCAGCCCGCAGCCTTGAGGATGTAGAGTCCAAGCTCCTCTCTACCAATCCCCAGAACCTTTCCCCTGAAGAGTTCCTGGAAGACACAAAAGTCAGGAAAGAATGCCACTAAGCATCTTAGCTCTTTTGTGATCTTAGACACTGACAGTAAGTTATACTTGAAGTCTGGAATGTGAAGAATGTTCTTTATTTTCTTATTCCTGAAGAAAGAGCAGATTCCAGTGTGTGTAATAGAGGCTTGTTCACCAGTAGGTAATTGAACCTTATTTTTATCCTTCTCTGACACTTCTTCATAAGAGTCCAACAGATTCAAACTATGCACCATGTGATTAGAAGCTCCTGTGTCTACTATCCAATTATGATCCACCAAGGTTGACATAAGGGCATGTAAAATACCTGTTGTCTCTGAAGTAGCTAAGTTGGCAACAGGTTCAACCTCTTTAGCCTTGTTCAGCATCTGTAGAATTTGCTGATATTGTGCTGGAGTGAAGAACTGAGCAGGAGCAGGACAGTTGACTTGAGAACCTTGTACCTCTGAAGATACACTTCTGTAGTTACTCTCCATGGTTCTGTAGTTACTCTCCATGGGATCCAAACTATTATTCACATTGTTTTCCTGGGCATTAAAAGATTCTCATCTCCTCTTGTTCTTGAAATCACTAGGATATCCATGAATTTTGAAGCAGACTTCCCTTGTATGACCTATACCTTTACAGTAGTCACATTGAACTGGTTGCTTGTTAAAGGAATTCCTAGGTTTGTAACCTCCAGAGTAGTTAGTATTGGTGTTGGTGTGGCCTCTAACATTATGATATCCTCCATTATGACCACTAGCATGAGCCATGTTACTCATCATAGCAGTAGCTTCACTGTTGTCATTAGTAATATTTATACCTTTTCCACTATTCCTTTGACTTTCAACATTGATTATCATGGAGTAGGCTTGATTCATATTTGGTAAGGGTCTAGTCATAAGCACCTGATTTTTAGCATTCTCATAAGAGTCATTTAGCCCTATTAGAAACTGATAGAGCTTTTGAAGTGGATACTGTTCTACATATTTCTTAGACTCAGGGTAGCCACAAGTAGGTGGTGGAGTGAGGGTTTCATATTCATCCAAGAGTTCTCTTAAACGAGAGAAATACACTGACACAAATGACACTTCTTGTGTTAGGGTAGCAATTTCCTTATGTAGATAGGCAGCTCTAGATGCATTTACTTGATCAAATCGTTCTCTAAGATCTTCCCAAACAGTATAGGCATCAGAGGCATAGATGACACTAGTAATCAAATTAGGTGCTACTGTATTCATAATCCAAGCCAACACTATTGCATTACACCTATCCCACAGATCATGAAGACTGATATCATAGTTACTCCTTTTGCAGGTGCCTAGAACAAAACCTAATTTATTTTTACCATGAAGAACTATTTTCAATAATCTACTCCAAACCGAGTAATTTTCAGATCCTAGTAGCTGAATAGAGATCAGAACTGAACCTTGTGTATCAGATGGATGAATGTACAGAGGATGATGATGATCAACTTGATCTACTGGGTTTATAGCTCGATTTTCAGCAACTTCTTCAGTAGCCGACATTGTTGCAGATGGTTGAAGTGAGCTTATCCAAAAAATCTATGAACAGATGCAATCGATTGTTAAGGATTGAGGCTTAATCGAATAGATCTCAAACCATTAGCTTGCAAGGGATGACACACAGATCGAGACTTAGGTTAATTGAACAGATCTGCTAGAGAGATTGATTCGATTCGATTCATCACAGCCAAACTCAAACTCCATTAACCGAGCTCTGATACTATGTTAAGATTTCAGCCATGGCGATTATTGAATCAGAAGAAAGAAGAAGTAAGGAGAAGAATAGTGAAGCAGAAGACGGTTACTTCATTTCAGAGAGAAGAAAATGTACATTGTTACATTGATTCTAAGCTGATGCAGTATATGTATATACATTCTACTAACTTCAACTAACTCTAACTATTTACTATGGTTAAGTATCTAACTAACATACTAACTGTAGTTAAGTTACATACATGAAAGCCATTTCTCTCAACAATATTGACTAAGAAAAATAAACATTGAATCCGACCGGCATTTATGTAAAGGTCGTCCAACAAAACCTTTTATATTGGCCAATATAACTAATAATTAAGATGGTGAATGGGCTGAGGCTACGATTAAATTTAGAGGTGGATCTAGCTTCTAATAATTTACGGTTTCAAGTGAATTCAATAGCTTTTGTGCTCAAGATCCCATATATTTATTAATAAATTCATAAAAATATTATAGATATTTAATTATAAAATTGAGGATATGGCCCTTAATAAGAAGCTCTGGAGGCCGAGCATTAGGGTTGAAGGTTGGGAGGTAGTTAAGTATTTTTCTACTACGTATTGGGTGTGAGGATAGTCTCATAATGTCTTGTCTTAGACTGTTAAGGGTTTATGTCGTGTTCATACTATTTTCCGCTCCGTTTTCCTAGTACCTTGTCATTGTTACTGGTTATTGTTATTACTTTCTTTATCTATTTTTCTGGTTCTTAGGTCGCGGATATTATCTTTTTGGCCTCTATTATTGTTACCGATATATTATCTCTTTACGTCTTCTTGAGCCAAGGATCTATAGGAAACAACCTCTCTACTCCACCATAGTGGGGTTAAGGTCTGCGTAGACACTACCTTCCCCAGACCCCACTTGTTGGATTATATTGGGTTATTATTGTTATTGTTGAAATTGTGTTTGAATATGAATTTTATTTAAAAAATTTAAAGTATTGTGACTAAAAGAAAAACATTCACCCAACAAATGTTCTAAACCAAATTTTGGAAACCTAAAAAAAAAATTAATTTTTTTCAAAAGTTAAATCATATTTCATGGACAAATAATATTTTCAGAAAAAGTGGAAAAAAAAAAGTTGTCAAAATCAATGGACAAACGGGAGCTAAGAATTTCATACCACTAATCCAAATTCACAACTATTTCAGGAGAAAAGTCGAGGATACTTGGAAATATATCTTTCTGTGGCTCAAATTTCTTTTGATTTGGACTTATATACTGATTGGTTTATATGAATCGTTACTGTAACCGACATAGTCCATTGCATTTTAATATTTATTTTTCTCACGTCTCTAAAGTATATTATAACCATCTAGGACCTGTTGCACGTACAATTTTTTTTTTAAAATGACAAGTGAGCAGCAAGTTGTCTTTTGTAACCAAATAAAGATTGAATCATTTTGTGAGATTAATTAAAACCTTCGACGACGAAATGCTAACTACAAACCAAATATTTGGAAGTACGACATCCTGCATGCTCTTAAGAGTTATGATTTTTTAGCCATGTGAGTCCAACTGGATTACTATTATAAACTTAATACACAATTACCATTACAATTACGCCACGTTTATATTGTGGATAGCAAAACGATGAAAGCTTACGAATCAGTTCTTGCTTCTAATATGTGTGTCACAATTTTAGAGTATCATCTATTCTCGCAGGATTGCATAAAGTTTGTCTATTTATTCTAAGTAAGAAATGTACATATATACCAAGAGCGAGTAGTTCAGGTATTGTGTGAATTATATCATCTAAAATTTTAAATCGCTAGAGATGTATATTTTTACAGAATCATATAACCTTTCCTTTTGATTCATAATCAAGAAAGACGAAATCAAAATGAATCTCTATATATGCCACTGTCTTAAATTTTAGGATTTTAAGGCAGTATGGCTATAATGTGCCACAAGGTATATATATATATATGTGTGTGTTACTAGTAGGATATAACTTTCACCATTAACTTATTATTTTTTTGTTTTTGCAAAATAAAATTAATTTTCATTAATTTATAATTGAAACAGATATATTTCTTAGTTGTGCCTGTACGGATGAAATGGGTAACCAATTCGATATAGACGCAAACCTGTATCTAAAATTAGTGGTGCAATTATTTGAAGCCTCTCACCTGGCCTTGAAGGGTGAAAATATGTTGAATGAGGCTAGACTATTTTGCACTAAGAATATGGGAAGTTCCAAAATTCCACTGGAAATGCCACTGCATTGGAAGGTGGAATGGTACAGCAGAATTATCTAGTGTAAAAATTTTTTACACTTGCATAAGGGGGATCCACGTTGTAAACTTTGGGTTCAGCCGAATTTAGTAACTTTAGCGTAGACTCTATATTTGTGTTAGAAAATTCTCTAAAATATTCAAATATTAAAATTTGAATATGTTATTAGCACTTGAAGTTGTTGTCCTAGAATCTCGAACTCATAAAATTCAAATTCTAGATTCGCTCCTCAGTGGTAGTGTATAAAAATTAACTCTCTTGGGAAAATTATAAAAACACAAGATATTCCAAAAAAAAAACTTAGAGAAATTAATAAAAACATGATATTCTTAAAAGAAAAAAGTAATATTTTGGCCTGTTGTTTAGAGAAATTAATTATAAAAACATGATAATCTTAAAAGAAAAAAAGTGACATCTTGTCCTGTTGTTTAGAGAAATTAATAATAAAAACAGGATACTGTATAACAAAGTTGACATCTTATCCAGTTGTTCGAGATAGGTGGTGGAGGAAACTTGGACTGATAGAAAATCTAAGCTTCAGCAGAGAAAGAGTTGTCGAAAACCTTTTGTGGTCAATGGGAGTTGCTTTTGAACCTCAGCATTCACATTTCAGGAATTGGCTCACCAAAGCCATCACTTTCATTATAATAATTGACGACGTTGATCATATTTATGGCCCTTTGTATGACCCAGAAGTCTTCACGAACGCTGTTGATAGGAATATATGCTTATGATTAATTACAAGCATTCACCATTTTAATTCTTACTAGTCGTACGTGCTTTGCGCGTGTTATCTGTCTCAATGAATTCTATGTTTTATATAGTGAAAATGCTAACAAATATAAAAGTTTACAAAAAAAAAAAGTTCTTGAAAATGATAATTGTTGATCCTATATAGCCAATTACTCAAGCGGGAATACCCCATAAAAGTTCTCAAACATGCATCTCAATTATTATATTCAACTTAATATTTCTCCACTTTTATAATTTTATTATTTCGGTTTCACAAGTTATCATACTTTCTTTTTTAGTTTCGACAAGAACATATAGCCGTTGGAGATGTAAAAGTTAACTAAAAAAATAAAAAGTTATATATTCTCAAGTTCATTGTGGAAGACACAAGTTAATTGACATAAGAGGTCTATTCAAACTGTTCTTTTTCTTAATCAAAAAAATATATTGTAGAAATTATTCCCAACAGACTAAAAATAATTACTATCACAAAATAGCATCCATTAATCTACTCTTTATTTTATCTAGAGAGCTTTCTTTCTCCATTCATAACCATGCATCTAGATTCTAAATCTGAATGCATCAAATGTTATCTTTTATATTTACCAAGTTTTATGGACAATCAAATGTTGTCTTTTATTGGCTTCTGGTTGTCATCGCTCAGTTACGTTCTTTTCCACTAAGTGACTGCCTAGGGACCTTAGCGTACGATCTGGTTTGTTTCCCTCTCGACTTTGGATCTTAAAAACCAAAAAATCTATATGTACAAACGATCAAGGCGTGTATCCAGAGTTTTCCTGAGGTTTGGTAAGATGAGATGAGGCAGCCCTATTGTCCATAGCATTTGTCCCTCATGCTAGCTAGCATAATATGAAAAATAAATTTCTATTATTCTTTTTAAACTCTCGGACCACAGGGTCTATTGTACGCAATCTTACCATGCATTTATACAAGAGACTGTTTTCACGCCTCTTCTAATAATCACTTTTAGCTTCTTATAAATAAATTTCTATATTTCTTCTAATATTCACTTATAGTTTCTTACACATTAAATCAAAAATTACATAAAAATATATAGATCGGCTCATGGAAGCAGAAGATAATAAAATTTATTGTATATATTTTGCCCGTATAACGAATAACAAAAATAAAGGAATACAATAGATAATACATATTCTTTATTTATTTTTAGCTAAATAGTAAATAGAATAGAAAAGGAAATAGAGTCTTTTTGTTCAAGTAACTCAGCATAAATTTTTACGCCCAATCAAACAAAAAAAGAGAGCTATAGACCTTTTTCTAGACTTTAAATATACTATGGAAAAACTTTCATGTTCAGTGTTATACTTTTAAAAGGAGTTGATGAAACTTTCAAGTCAGGATCATGCTCTTGCAATTGGTGTCCAGGATTTTTTCCTCGAATTTGTATTTTTTCCTCGGAAACTTGGGAAACAGA
Organism: Nicotiana glauca; assembly: GCA_026770625.1. Lineage (NCBI taxonomy): Eukaryota > Viridiplantae > Streptophyta > Magnoliopsida > Solanales > Solanaceae > Nicotiana > Nicotiana glauca. The sequence goes on from MU727508.1 coordinate 160,394, forward strand.
CTTCCATCTATATCGGCCAAGAGATAAAATATGCTGAATAGAAAGTCTTAAAAGATGCAAGAATAATTTCCCCCAAAAGTAAAAATGAAACGCAAAAAATTAACAATTTAAAATAAGAAAAATTTTATATAAGGAAATTTTTGTATTGACTATAAAGTCCATAAATTAGGACTTTTTACCTAGTTCATTAAGAAAATATTTATTAAGCAAAATTTTAGTTTATTTTAAAGTGCTAGATATTAGAAAAGTTAATTAAATTATAATTTTGTCTTATGTGAAACTTATTTTGAAAGGGTAAAAAAGGCGAATGACGTTTCGCTAAGGCCTTCATGCTTTTAATATAGTATAGATTCTTGCCTTTCCTTATTACGTAAAATTGTTTAATTCAGTGGAAATTACTTTTAATTTTTTGAAAAACATTGTACAAAAAAAGGAGAACATAATCCAATCACTGTTTTTAAAAATAATGTTGTTAGAATTTTCTACTACATTTGAGGGTGGTGGTCCTGGTGGAGCATGAGGGCTATATATATGATATAATGTTCACGATTTATTATAATAAGGAAATCTTTTAGATGCTGGCTAGTAGGAGCACAAATATAAGAATAGAGTGAGGAAGAAGTTGTTTTCCTGTTTGATCTAAAGTTTTCTTAGAGAAAAACTATGTAATCAACTAAAGACAACCAGAACCAGAAGTAGTTCAATTATTGTCTACATGTTGTTTATGTGGTTTTCTTATTCCTCGTAGGACCTCTTACAAAAAGAAAAATATAATTTTTGGCTAGTCCTTTTTTTTAGAAAAAAGTTATAGATTTCTACAAATTGAGATGTCATATTCCTCATTAAAAACAGGGTAATTTAGTAATTTACAAAAAAAAGAAAACAATAAAAATTGAAATAGGGTCAAAGCCCTACGCTAACAGAAACAAAGAAATAAGGGGGCAAGCAATTCTACTCGGAAGCAAAACGCACAGAACCGATCGAAAGAACCTACAAAGTGGGTTTGCTCGGTTCTAGGGGATTTAGGAGGAGGAGAACAAGTTAGGTAATTGAATTCTAAAACTTTTCCATGTTAATCCGATTCTTTTACTCAATACATAGAATACTATTAGTTATTATTTCGTTAATCAAAGGAAAAAATGACAAAATTTAAGTTATTTTTAATTTAGTACATACATGGATTCTCATTAGATGAATAAGTATATTATTAATTTTATAGCAAGCAATTTAGTTTAGTGTAGAATCGTGAGTGCTAGTAAGGCGCTACCTGAAGATAAGAAACAGTTTCATATCCAATAAAATAAAATTCGTAATGCTCTTTGTATATAATAGTATCAATTAATTATAAGACCAAACATAAAGTCTAACTGTTGAAGGCATTATTTTTCAATTCAAATGGTAAACTTTCTTACTTCAATTTGCTTAAGATTATCAGGTGGTGTATGTAATTGCGTTAGATACGAAAGAAAGTATTGTTGACAGTGATCCTATATGATTTAGATCTATACACATATTTGGGATAATCCAGATAAAAGAAAAATTGAAGAATAAATTTATGAGTAAGTTGAAATTGATAGATTATAGACTAGTTGAATTACTTATAGCATGGATAAATATAATTCGGCGAATTGATGATAAAACATAAAACTTGAAGGATTGGGTATTCTAAATTAGTGATGAATCAACCTAAATGAGGCAATTGACACGAGATCCATATTATGTGATTACAGATTGATTGGAGGAAGTTGTACGTTTGCTCGATGTGAAGCAATTGATATTTCGGCAAGAGTATCGTGAGTAGTAAACTTATTGCAATTTATGTTTTCATAACTTACATGATTTACACATGATTTTTAATATGAACATGTTATCGATTATTTTAAATTTGAATGTGGGACAAGACATTTACTCAATATGATACCGAAATAATTATTTGCGATGCTTACAGTTGTTATAAATATTTTTGTCATTACTAGATATGTTTTATCGTTACTTGAAATATGATTATTATTACCAAATAAAATTACATGATTTGATAAGAACTGAAATGTGGTGTACTATTTTAAAAATATTTTCAAATGAGTATTGAAGGATTATAAAGAGAAGTATAAATGGGAGGCGATTTTGAAGGAACCCATAACTAACGGCGGGTTCGTTAGACCTGTTGTACTTTGTATTTACAAATTACCGATTACATTATAGCTCTCGCTAGTGGGGAGGTAGAACTAGCATACAGTTACAACTTTTTCTCGAGTAGGGACCTACAATTATTTGACACCTTTTACGAAGGAATCCATACGGTGACACAGATTACGTGATCCTTTCTTGGAAAACCTTCAAAATATAAAAATTTGCTATGACATAGTATTTATCGAGTTTTTAAATTGATTTCTATTACAGGAAGCACATGAATAGGCTGATTATATTTACTGTTTTGAGAGGTCATTTTATTTTTATGATAGTTACTGATTATTATTATAGAGGCATATTTTATGACTTGTCCCCAATTGAAATCATGGTTAAGTATTATTACTCACTAAGCTAGCAACTCACACCCCTCCCCGCTATTTTTTTCACAAAAACAGCAGTCGACGCAGGCGACCCCGTATTTGCTTGCGTGGGCGAGAAGTTTAATTAGTTCTTATGGTTTTTTCTTTCAACTCTTAGACTCTCTCCATAGTCATTCTTTTAGTGTCACGAGTGTTCTTTCGTTATTATAGATTTATGATGGGTATTGCACTTTCTAATCGAATTTGAAGATAAATTAGTATTCTTGGTTGTTAGTGGGTGGACTGTTAATAATTGAGACTTGTTTTGGTTTATTGATGAAGTTATTGTTGTTTGGAATGATACCAGGATGTTTGGTTGTTGATTTTGAGACGGGAGAATTTTTGGGTAGTCCAAAAACAAGGAAAACACTGTCTGATTTTCTGTAAAATATCGATGAGGCTACTTAGGGGTAGGGGTGTACAAAAGAAACCGACAAACCGCACCAACCCGATAATCCGAGCCAAACCGAGAAAAAAAACCCGACCATGGTTTGGTTTGATTTGGTTTGGTGTTGGAAAAAAAACCCGACCATAGTTGGTTTGGTTTGGTTTTAACTAAAGAAAGTCAAATCGAAACCAAACTAACCCGACATTACATATATAGAAATTTGAGATATATTTAATATAAAAATATACTTATTGTGATGTAATTTATAAATATTTCTTAAAAAATTTCATAATTTTATCTTTTAAGGTATTATTTCAAGGTTGGACTTAGAGCTTTTGAATGTTCCAATAAGTTTTATAGCCATTAACATTAGTGAATTAAATAATGCTAACAAAAGCACAAACCAAAATCAAGTCAATACTAATGCTAACAAAAGACATTCAATTCAATACTACGAACGAGAATGTATTGAATATCTATTTTTTTTGTTTTGCAATAATTTAGATAAAAATGCATAACCTATTTTTTATTTTTTCTTTAGCGTTTAGTCATGTAATTAATATTCCCTTATTAGTCTATACATTTTAGCATGAAATAGTACTTTTAGGTTATGTTTATTCTATTATGACTTTTTAATTAGTAATATTTATATTACATAATTTTATTGTCTTTATTGTTGAATGTTTTAGGATAATGTCATGATACATCTCATATTTTATATTATTTTCTTGAAAAATACTTTATATAGTTGTATCTTACTAGAATTAAAGAAATATTTTGAGCATGATTTATATGTTTTGTTCTACGAAGATTTTACTGGAAAAAAAATTCGAAAAAAACCCGAATAAGCCGAAAACCCGAGAAAAACCGAGAGCGAAAAACCCGAGTTTTATTGGTTTGGTTTGGTCTTTATATTTAATAATCCGACACAATTGGTTTGGTTTGATAATTGTAAAATCCGAACCAACCCGACCTATGTACACCCCTACTTAGGGGTACTTGTTCCTAAGTGCCGGTCGTGATCCTAAATTGGGTCGTGACATGAGGATCCTTCCTTCTCATTTTGTAGTATCCACAATGTGGCCATAAGGAGTTTGAGAGTTTTGTTTATGGGGACAATTTTTGGGGCATGTGTTAGCATGCCACTTGTGTGTGCCTCTTTGTGAGGTTGTTCTCTCGATATTTTGTACTTTCTTTTATGTAGTGTATTGATCATCTCTACTTGTAGACGTATGTCAATTGATCGAACCACGTTAAATATTTATTTCTTTTTTGATATTTTCTCTTTTGTTGTCTGGTTTATCGTCGTTCAAGATTTGTTTTGTCAATTTGCGCATAACACCTGATTATTTATTACACTTGGACTTGAACGTACAAAAAAGAATAAGTGGACAGAGTTTTGCAAAGCATAGCTTCTGGATGCCAAATGGGATTCAAAGGGTTATACACCTTCATTTTTTAGAATATTTAGATGACTGGTGGAAATCAACAGGAGGCACTGTGCTCTCTATTCATGTAATTCTTGGTTTATCTAAAGATTTCTCACAAGTTATAGATTTTCTCGAGAATGAACAAGACATTATATACTATTTCTCCCTTGTAATCCGACTTTGTAACGACCTCAGGACTTCAGTTTTAAGTAATTACTAATAGTCGTATCCATGCTATGATGCACGGTCAATATTAAAAAAATATTTGTCATTTGTTAATTTTTTAATGTTACATTTAGAATTATCACAATGATTTGTTTCTCTTATTCTATATAACTAGAATAGATATTGTTTGAATTTTAATAAACAAAATCTCCATTAAATTAAACGGACTTATATAGTCATCAAATAACTTTTTGTTATGCATTTTTATTTATTATATTATCCAATATTTAGTATAATTATATTGTTAATAGAAATTATTAGCATATTATTTGTTTAATATTTTATTTTCTAATTTTTTTAATATAATAGAAGATATATATTTTATTACTCTAGAAAATATTTTTTATTTTAATTTTTTTTAAATATTTTTCTCAATAATATTTTTTTGAATTTTAATGAATAAATGCACTTTTTATTTCAAAAAAGAAAAACGAAAATAATTTTAAAAAATAAAATAAAAAAATTAACTAACCTAAACCAACTCTCACCATGTTTGAGTAGCTAATTTAGATAGTTAATTTCTTTGTTAATTTTTAATAAATAATATTTTTGTTATTAACTAATTATGTCATGTGGCTTTTTTCTAGGCTACCACTTGGATTAATGTGGTATCTTTTTCTTTGCTTTAATAATATATAGATAGATTATTAGCATATTTGTCATGACCCCAAAATCGAGCCGGTCGTGATGACGCCCATCTTGAAACTAGGCCAGCCGACACATTTTCAAAATAGTTCAACATTTCATTTAAAGCTTAAATAATACCATTTTCACTGAAATTCCATAAACGATGTAAAGTCAAAACCAAAATAAAAGCCCGATCTCGGATGTCACTAAGTCATGAGCAACACTACATTTGTTCCGAAACATAACTAGACCAAAATAGTCTGAAATATCCAAAATATACTAGAAGAAAGATAAAGAATGAGGAAGGCGGGACTGCGAACGTCAGGCAGCTACCACGCTAATTCTGGTAAAATCCACGTTTGGAACAGTCAACAGCCGCTACCGTGGTATGAGATACCTGGATCTGCACACAAGGTGCAGGGGGTAATGTGAGTACACCAACTCTGTAAGTAACAAGTCCAAACAATGGACTGATAGGTAGTGACGAACTAAACCTCAGTAATTATAACATATTTTAATTGTATGGGAAAGTAGACATGCTGGCAATTCAATATTTTTAACTTGACAGTAAAGAAAAGTACTAATCCCGAAAATGTGAAGTATAAAGCTCAGTAAAACTCTACATGTCAATGCCAGGAATGTATGAAAATGCACTGTGTGTTTCCACTCTCAAGTGCTCAACCACTCGGTATCGCATATGGCCATTCGGCCCAGGAAAATCCATCCTGGATATATATAACACACTGAACTCAAGTCAAATGGTACCAAGGAACAAGGGTAATCCAACCCTGAGGAGAAATCCATCTCCAGATATCAGTACTTCGGACAAATCCATGTCCAGGGAAATTCATCCCTCAATAGTATCATCCGTGCTCACTGGGGTGTATAGACTCCGGAGGGGCTTCTTTCAGCCAAAGCGTTGTAACAAGCCAACGAAAGGCATAATCAATAATCTGCTGCGGCGTGCAGCCTAATCCCATAACTGTCACTCAAATTCAGGCTCTCGGCCCCACTCAGTCATAACTCTCCAATCTCATACACACGGGCTCACAATACCAAGAAATTAGCCCGAAATAATGATATGATGTGCCAAACAACAATAACCGAGACTGGAACACGATATAATATGCATGAACAAGACTGAGTACAGAATATCAATGAAGCTAAAGATATGACAGCAAGAAACGACCTCTCGGGTCTTAACAGTATCGGCGTGAAGCCTTAACATGGTAATTAGCATGATTTGCAGCTCATTAACTTAATCACATAATAACTACACATGTATCAGCAAGAAAGAATCACTAAGTGGTGCCATGGAATGATACTGTGCACGCCCACACGCCTGTCACAAGGCATTTACGTCACCTCAATATTGATTATAGAACACATTGTTCGGGGTTTCAAACCCTCGGAACCAAGTTTAAAAGCGTTACTTACCTCAAACCAAGCCAAACTCTTGCTCGCGAAGCCCTTGCCTCTATATTCGGCCTCCAAATGCTCCGAACCTAACCAAAAATCAGTATATTATCATCAATATACGCTAAAGGAATGAAACCCACACAAAAATTATTAAGATAAAAAATCCCGAATTTGGCTCAATCCCGACCTCCGAGCCCACGTCTCGGAATCCAACAAAATCACTAAACTAGAAACTTCTTTCATTCCCGAGTCTATACATACCAAAATTACCAAAATCGGATCTCAAATTGTCCCTCAAATCCCTAATTTAAACTCTCCAATTTCAAGCCATAACCCCCCCCCCCCAACCAAATTNTGGTAATTAGCATGATTTGCAGCTCATTAACTTAATCACATAATAACTACACATGTATCAGCAAGAAAGAATCACTAAGTGGTGCCATGGAATGATACTGTGCACGCCCACACGCCTGTCACAAGGCATTTACGTCACCTCAATATTGATTATAGAACACATTGTTCGGGGTTTCAAACCCTCGGAACCAAGTTTAAAAGCGTTACTTACCTCAAACCAAGCCAAACTCTTGCTCGCGAAGCCCTTGCCTCTATATTCGGCCTCCAAATGCTCCGAACCTAACCAAAAATCAGTATATTATCATCAATATACGCTAAAGGAATGAAACCCACACAAAAATTATTAAGATAAAAAATCCCGAATTTGGCTCAATCCCGACCTCCGAGCCCACGTCTCGGAATCCAACAAAATCACTAAACTAGAAACTTCTTTCATTCCCGAGTCTATACATACCAAAATTACCAAAATCGGATCTCAAATTGTCCCTCAAATCCCTAATTTAAACTCTCCAATTTCAAGCCATAACCCCCCCCCAACCAAATTTCTTCCCAAATTTCCGCTAATGCCAAGAATAAACAACGGAAAAATGGTCAGAAACACAAGTAATAAAGCTTAAGCAGTTTGCCCAACTGATAACCCTCGATTCCTTCTTGAAATCACAGCCCTAAGCTCCAAACTCGTCTAAAAATAGTGAAGAAATGGCAGAAATTTGTGAAGGGGCCTTTATATACCTTCTGCCCAGCACTTTCGTATATGTGATCCTCTAGTCGCATCTGCGATGTCGCACCTGCCAAAAATCCATTGCAGGTGCGATTCTAACTTGAATCTAGAATCCGCTTTTGCGGTCAACTTCTCGCTCCAGCGGTCTCGCAGGTTCGGTACCCTATTCACACCTGCAACTCTTTCCCTTTCAGCTATGTCCGCTTCTGCGGCTGGTCCTCCGCTTCTGCGTTCCCTCACCTACGGTCCCCACTTCGTAGGTGTGGTTATGACAGCTGAAACACACCAGCAATTTCATCAACTCTCAAACTTCAAAAACCAATCCGTCAACCATCTAAATCACACCCGAGGCCCTCGGGACCTCTACAAAAGATACCAATAAGTCACATATCATCATTCAAACTAAGTCGACCCTTCGGAACACTCAAAACGACATCAAAACACCAAAACACTCTCTGATTCAAGCCTAAGAACCTCTAAACTTCAAAATTCCGCAAACAACGCTAAAACATACCAAATCACCTCCGAATGACCTGAAATTTTGCACACACATCACAAATGACACTACAGATCTACTCCAATTTTCGGAATTCCATTCCGATTCCAATATCAAGATTTTCACTGCCGACCGAAAACTCTAAATTTCTAATTTCACCAATTCAAGCCTAATTCTACCATGGACCTCCAAATTACATTGTGAACACGCTCCTAAGTCCAAAATCATCTAACAGAGCTATCCGACCCATCAAAATTCACATCCGAGACCTTCTACATATAAGTCAATATCTGGTTAACGTTTCCGACTCAAGCTCTTAAATTAGAGACTAAGTGTCTCATTTCACTCCAGAACCACTCCGAACCCGAACCAACCAACACGATACGATGAAATACAGCTGAACAACACATAAGGAAGCAGAAATTAGGGAAACGGGGATGTAAATCATGAAGCGACCGATCGGGTCGTTACATCCTCCATCTCTTAAACAAATGTTCATCCTGAAACGAGTCTAGAAACATAGCTGAAGCCTTAAATAGGTATGGATATCTGCCCTGCATCTCCCGCTCGGTCTCCCAAGTATCGTCCTCCACAGGCCGACCTCTCCACTACACTTTCACTGATGCTATATCCTTCGATCTCAACTTTCGGACCTGCCGCTCCAAAATAGCCACTGGCTCCACATCATAAGTCAAATCACAGTCTAACTGAACCATGCTGAAATCCAAAACATGAGACGTGTCGCCAATATACTTCCGGAGCATAAAAATATGAAATACCGAATGCACGCTCGACAATCTAGATGTCAAGGCAAGCTCATAAGCCACCTCCCCAATCCTCCAAAGCACCTCAAAAGGCCCAATGAACCGAAGGCTCAATTTTCCCTTCTTCCCATATCTCATAACACCCTTCATGGGTGAAACGTTCAGTATAACCTTCTCCCAAACCATATAAGACACATCTCGAACCTTCATGTCAGCATAACTCTTTTGTCTTGACTGCACCGTACGAATTCATTTCTGAATCACTTTTACCTTGTCCAAAGCATCTTGTACCAAGTCTGTACCCAAAAGCCTAGCCTCGCCTGGCTCAAACCAACCTACTAAAGATCTATACCGACTCCCATATAAAGCCTCATATGGAGCCATCTGAATACTCGACTGATAATTGTTATTATAAGCAAATTCCACGAGTGGTAGAAACTGGTCCCATGAACCCCCAAAATCAATGGCACAAGCGCACAACATGTCCTCCAATATCTGAATAGTGCGCTCGGACTGCCTGTCCGTCTGAGGGTGAAAAGCGTGCTCAACTCAACCTGAGTACCCAACTCTTGTTGTATGGCTCTCCAAAACTGCGATGTGAACTGAGTACCTCTATCTAAAATGACGGAAATTGGAACACCATGAAGGAGAACAATCTCTCGGATATAAATCTCAGCTAACCTCTATGAAGAATAGGTAGAACACATAGGAATGAAGTGCGCGGACTAGGTCAGCCGATCCACAATCACCCAAATAGCATCAAACTTCCTCAAAGTCCGTACAAGTTGTAGACATGCGATTTTTGACCTTCCCCAAGATTTTATATATTTTAGTACGTAAATATTTAGCTTAGGTCTAGTATCTTTATTTTAAATAGTTTTGACTCTTTTATTTTATTTTTATCACAAAATTGATAAATACAAAAATAGTTTTATTTTTCTCTCCTCAACCAAAAATACCAACAAGTCATATACCACTGTTCAAACTTATTAAAACCTTCGGAGCACTCCAAACAACATCTAAACATCAAACAACCCTCTGATTCAAGCCTAAGAACTTTTACACTTCCATGCCCAAACCTATCAAACCTCGTCCGAATGACATAAATTTTTGCACACACATTACAAATGACAATACGAACCTACTCCAATTTCCAAAATTCCATTCTGACATCGATATCAAAATTTCCTTTGTTGACCGAGAAACGCCTAATTTCCAATTTCGCCAATTCAAGCCTAAATATACCACGGACCTCCAAATTACATTCCGAACACGCTCTTAAGTCCAAAATTACCTAACGGAGCTATCCGAACCATCCGAATTCACACCCGAGATCTTCTACACATAAGTCAACATCCGGTTGACTTTCTAACTTAAGCTTCTAAATTAGAGACTAAGTGTCTCCTCCCACTCCAAGGCCACTCCAAACACAAAACAACCAACACGATACGATGAAGTATATCTGATCAACACGTAGAGAAGGAGAAATAGGGGAAACGGGGTTATAACTCATGAAACGACCGGTTGGGCCGTTACATCCTCTCCTTTTTAAACAAACGTTCGTCTTCAAACGAGTCTAGAAACATACCTGAAGCCTCAAACAGGTGTGGATATCTGCTCCGCATCTCCCGCTCGGATTCCCAAGTAGCCTCCTCCATTGGCCGACCTATCCATTGCACTTTCAATGATGCTATATCCTTTTATCTCAACTTTCGGACTTGCCGCTCCAAAATAACCAATGTTCCACATCATAAGTCAAATCACCATCTAACTGAACCTTGTTGAAATCTAAAACATGAGACGGATCTCCAGTATACTTTTGGAGCATAGAAACATGAAATATCGGATGCACACTCGACAAGCTAGGCTAGCTTGAAAGCCAGCTTATAAGCCACCTCTCTAATCCTCTGAAGCACCTCAAAAGTCCCAATGAATCGAGGACTCAATTTACCCTTCTTCCCGTATCTCATAACACCCTTCAGGGTTAAAGCCTTCAGTAGAACATTCTCCCCAACCATGTAAGACACATCACGAACATTCCTATCAGCATAACTCTTTTTTCTTGACTGCGATGTCTAAAGCCGCTCCTGAATCACTTTCACCTTGTCCAAAGCATCCTGTACCAAGTCTATAACCAAAAGCATAGCCTCGTCAGGCTCAAACCAACCTACTAGAGATCTACACCGCCTCCCATATAAAGCCTCATATAGAGCCATCTGAATACTCGACAGATAACTGTTGTTGTAAGCAAACTCCGCGAGTGGTAGAAACTGGTCCCATGAACCCCCCAAAATCAATAACACAAGCGCGCAATATGTCCTCCAATATCTGAATAGTGCGCTCGGATTGCCTGTCCGTCTGAGGGTGAAAATTTGTGCTCAACTTAACATGAGTACCCAACTCTCGCTGCACGGCCCTCCAAAACTGCAAAGTAAACTAAGTACCTCTATCTGAAATGATGGAAACCAGGACACCATGCAGGCGAACAATCTCTCAAATATAAATCTCATCTAACCGCTCAGAAGAATAGGTAGTACACACAGGAATGAAGTGCACGGACTTGTTCAGCCGATCCACAATCACCCAAATAACATTGAACTATCTCAAAGTCCGTGGGAGTCCAACTACAAAATCCATGGTGATCCGCTCCCAATTCCACTTTGGAATATTCATCTGCTGGAATAAGCCACCCGGTCTCTGATGCTCATATTTCATTTGCTGACAATTGAGGCATCAAGCTACAAATCCCACTCTATCCTTCTTCATTCTTCTCCACCAGTAGGTTATCTCAAATCATGATACATCTTCGCGGAACCCGAATGGATGGAATACCGTGAGCTTTGGGCCTCCTCTAGAATCAACTCTAGAAGCCCATCTACATTGGGCAAACATATTCGGCCCTGCATCAACAATCTCCGTCATCACCAATAGTTACATCTCTAGCATCGCCGTGCTGAACTCTATCCTTGAGGATAAACAAATAAGGATCATCATACTAGAGCTCTCTGATGTGATCAAACAAGGAAGACAGAGAATCCACACAAGCTAAGATCCGACTGGGCACCAAAATATCTAGCCTCACAAACTGATTGGCCAAAGCCGAATGGTACAAGATAGTAATATCATAGTGCTTTAGAAGATCCAACCATATCTGCTACCTCAAATTGAGATCCTGCTGCTTGAACAAGTGCTGGAGGCTACGATGACCAGTAAACACCTCACAAGACACACCATAAAGATAATTCCTCCAAATCTTTAACGCGTGAACAGTGGCTCCCAATACCAAAATCATGAATAGGGTAGTTCTTCTCACGGGGCTTCAACTGATGAGAAGCATAAGCAATCACTCTACTCTCTTGATTCAACACACACCCAATACCAACTCTAGAAGTGTCGCAATCTACAGTATAAGAATCTAAAGCTGATGGTAAAACTAATACTGGAGTTGTGGTCAAGGCAGTCTTAAGCTTATGAAAGCTCGCCTCACACTCACCTGACCACTGAAAGGAGCACCCTTTTGAGTCAATTTGTTCAAGGGTGATGCTATAGATGAAAATCCCTGAATGAACCTGTCACACCTCCTTTTTCTGCTACACCCCTTGAAAGGTATAATAAAAAGGAGTTTTTCCAATTAAAGGACAATCAAAACGGGATTCGTTTATTAAGAGATTCAGAGTCGCCACTTGGGAGATTTATGGTGTCCCAAGTCACCGGTTTGAATCCCGAATCGAGGAAAAGGTTTGACTCTGTATTACAGTCGTGAACCAGAAATTCGGGTAAGGAATTCTGTTAACCCGGGAGAAGGTGTTAGGCACTCCCGAGTTCCATGGTTCTAGCACGGTCGCTCAACTGTTATATTTGGCTAAAATTTAATTTTTATACATGTTACCCTACTTGTGCTATTTTAGAATTAATGACCGCTTTTTGTCAATTATTTTATTTAAGAAAGTGAACGTCGTTTAAGAACATGTTTTCGAATCACGTCACATGAAATGC
>MDKF010939018.1:0-12210 GCA_026770625.1 Nicotiana glauca
TAAATTCAGGAGTATGAACTTCTCTTTATATCTTGTTGTCAAACACATGTGGTTACTGGATCATGCCAAATGAAAAAAAGTATTAGCCTTAACATACCTTATCAAAATATTTCAAATCACCAAGTTTAACACGCCTCTTCGCACCTTAATCTACAACAATGACAATAATACTATCCTTAAGTTACAAAAGGTAAAACTATCGCACAAGGAACACCAAGTTTATTTTGTATAAAAACGGGCAGCATCTCCCCTATAATCCTAACTTCCTCCAAATTCAAGATAACACCAATGACACTAGAACATAACAATATCAGCATACATACATTATTTTCCAACCTTATATACACCAAAAAATACAACAAAATAGTCCAACACACCCCAATCTCTTCATATACAAAACGGCCATCGTAGTAGTATCAAACAACTCAAAATGTTACAATGAATGACCAGTCCTCCACCCTGAATATATGTAGTGTTTCTCCACACCATTACTCCTCCCAAATCTAAAAAATAGTAGTAAAACACGCAGCCCAACAGCAATACAAATCCACAAAACAATTCGCTGCAAGTGAATAACTCGAACTCACAGCTTCCGATCACCGTCTTGTGAGTTCTTACAACTATAGGACGACTTACCATGAATTTACAGAAGAAAAAATAAATGAAAGAGAGCAGTAAAAATGCCTTATTTTTTGTATAACTCATCTCATATCTTTGTTCTTTAAACTCTAGGTTTTACCCTCAATTAGAACTTGAAAAGGAGAAACAATCAATTAGGGTTTGTGGGTAATTTTTGGGAGGAAGTTTGCAGGGGTTTAGGTATGGTAATTTTTTATATATAATGTGATTTATATTTCATGAGATAAGCCCTTAAATGGTCTCTTTGGATGACCCGAAATTGCCTCTTTTTGGGCTCTTATTTAACCAAGTAGATGACACGCCTACTTGCCACCTAACAGCCTATTCAGTTTCGCAAAAGTGTATACACCTCTGTACTATGATGTCGAATTGATAAACGGTTTAATGCGTTAGAAAATAGACTCATAGAGATTCAATTTTATGGGTGGAACACCCCATAAATATAAGTATATTGGGAGAAAGCTGTAGTTACATTTGACCTAATTTTCAGCATATTGGTGAATGTAACTTATGATGATCTTTGCTATCTTTTGTTCCACAACTCGCTTGACTTCAAAACATAACACACGACTATTATATGAGTGACATAACTCATAACATAACCTCCATATCATGTTAAGAACCCTAGTCTCACCCAAAAAGTACATGTTATAACATTCCCAACTTATCGACTTTCGACGAAACATTATTTTCTTCAATTCCTTAGCTTCTAAAACTTCCAACCCTCTTTGTACTTATTGTTCATGATCTTCAATATATATAACATCCGAGATAACATGATAACTTAATTTATATACTTCTAAAGATGATCTCATTTTTGGTCTTACATTAATTGACTTAAGACGTACTTTTATATACAAAAACATGGGGTGTAACATCATTCCCCCCTCTGGAACATTCGTCCTCGAATGTTGGCTGATGCGCTTATCAGTATCATAACCCATAGTTGTTACATATATTTTAATGTTGTCCTTGATAACTAGGAAACTATTCTTTGAATAAATCTGAAGGCTAGGGCATTCCCCCCATTAGGCCTCTTTCTCACACCACGAATTGTTGTCAGAATTCTTCCAATCTCATAACTGTTGCGACCTTCTGTCATGCAGCCTGTATGACTCTGTCCTTGTATGTACACCTATACGACTCTTCTATCCTTTTTCCTCCAGCTTTTAGCCAATCTCTAGGCATCACTTTAGGAACAGAACTATGGCAAGTTGCCTCTCTAGTTATCTATAGGTGTACTGAAGTTCTTCACTTGGTACTTTGTCGAACTTGTGACTATTGTTGTATCTTGTTTCATAGCCTTGGATATCTATCGTTATGGATTTACTTCATCTAGGTAGGTCATATTATACCATAACATATTCTTTGATTTATTATTACCGAGTTCTGCTACCAAACTCAAAGTTACTCTCTCGCTGCTGATCCTATATGTATTATATTTTCTCATTACTGTTCATCTTAAGAATGGCAACCAAATCTCCTCTCGTACTTTGAAACTTTTATCCATCTATTGTTGATTTTAATATACCACTTATAACTTGAAACCTCTTACGCAATATATTGTCACTTGGGCTCACGTCTCATCGAGCAACATCTGGAGTTATTTGCCTGATCCATATAGGGTCAATACTATACTTCAATAACTGTATTTCATAACATCCCAACATGATTCACCTTATGGGGGTATTTTAATCCTGTACAATTCATGAAATCCCTTTTCTTTGAATTATTACCAAATTAAAGGCCTAAACGCCATCATCCTATCTATCACAATTACACCCTTATTCTACCACTGGGGCAGCATTAATCCTCCTAGTCCTAAACTCCTCTGAGTTCACTCACGCTATACTGAGCTTTTTATAACTTATGAAAACCGTCAGCTGTCTTGTTATGATGGGTTTAATCTCGAGGACTTCCCTATTCCCGTCACCTTCTCACTCACCTATTCTTATCCTTACTCCTACCTACTTAAAACCTTGTCACTCTACCATACTTTAGCTTGCGGCCTACATATATCTATTTATACTATTCGTAACCTTCCTTTAACTTTCAAGCACCATTGATTTCCTTATGTTACTCTGGAACCTCAAGCGAGACATCATATCATCTCTAACTCTTATTTACTCTCTTAACAAGACCTTTTTGTATCTGGAAACCACATGCTGGAAAATATGCCACTAACGACACCACTATCATTTCTTGATACAAAATTATGACGCTTCCAGCCCTCTATCTAATATCTGAATTATTCGTAACCTTTTGTACTTGGCCATCTCGTACCTTCTTCACATGTACCTTACTTACCTTTAAATCTTGCGCCATATCTTCTATCTCTTTCATAACCTCCCTTCCACATAGGTGGAATTTATATCCACACCTTAAAGCTCTACTATAATACTTGCACATCATGTGCATACACAATCAGAGGAAAGCGTCATACTGACTTCTTATGAGGTCGGTACTATTCTAACTAGGTTTATCGTAGAGCCGTTATAGAATATGTCTATTGTACTATCTCTTTTTTACCTCTAATATTTAGAGTGATTCTACAATGTCCTGAATCTTGATTTCTATACTCATCGGGGTCTAATAATCAGACTCCTAATTCACTTTGCTGATGTAACTTATTAGTTTCCTTCTCTAACTCATCCTTTAAGTAGGCTTACTTTATCTTCTGATTTGCGGCTCAGGTTACTAGTTATTACTTTAGCCCCTCGTCGACGCTATGGGACATCCATGATATAACCTTCTAGTAATTCAAGCATTTGTCTGTGACGTGGAGTAAATTCTTTCTTTTAACTTATACTAGAGTCTCCTATATCTATATCGTTGTCAATATATATGCTGCATGGATAACATGCCGAAATCTTAAGTGTGTTCATAACGTAACTAACTCTAGGTCATAGATCGAATAATGCCTTTCGTGCCTTCTCAGCTTTCGTTAAAAGTAAGTAATTACCTTTCTTAGTGGTTCTATCACTTGCTGTATAAATACTTAGCTTATCTTATTGCCCCCATATATTGAAATTTTGTGCAATTCATATGATCTCGAATATTACTTTGGATTTTACTTTGCGTTCCTTAGTCATGATAGGTGTCACTTTGTTATGGAGAGCATACCATGTCGTAGTGAAACTGTTGTTCCAAAATCATTTCTTCTTTAGGTCACTATGCTTATGTTGATACCTTCTTCCTTATTTCTTGAGCTAGTCTTTTACTGTATCACTTAAGGAAGACCCTGTGACTCTTGTAAAGCTGCAAGCTTATTAAATTGTATACCGGACAGAATTTTTGATGTTCTTACTCGCCTATATTTATCCTTAGTCACTTAGCTTCGTGCCCTTGTGCTCGTCGGGTTACTTCCGGACCCAAATTTTGATACTCTTCCCAATGGCACTCTTTTTTTTTACGCAACACTTATGTTGTACCTTTTACTACCCCAACTCTTATCTAAAAATTTCTCGAGGATTACGATGTCGTGTCTGAGAGACTGAATTTTCCTGTGCTGGGTTTCACTATGATTATCTTGCATGATTTGCTGATTTATCTGAAACCTTTTTTCTAGCCACAACAAGGCTCTTCCTGAATCAACTACTAAGTACTCTCCAGTCCATGCTCATATCTATATTTCGTATACTCTCTCTCAAGTTATGTCCTTTGCCTTAACTCACCACTTGCACTAACTCGTTATGTATCAAGTGTTCATTCACACTTATTTATCAATAATATCCTAGGAGGGAACCCTTGCTAACTCTCCTCGCATCGTTCTTGCATAATTTGCAGGAGTCATAACATATTTGTAGGATTTAATAAATGCAATATTATCCCTTTCGCATTTTTACCGCATTCTTCCTTTACTATTCTATAGTTACCTCTTCATCTTTATCATCTTTTCACATCTTCATTGACTCTTACTTGCCTTGTTGTAATCCTTCTATACCAAGGATAACTGAATTCCTTACACAGAAGGGTTACACCTAGTGCAACTGGCACACTTAGTCCTTTAAGCTTAACTTAGCTCACATTGCTCGCTTTAGGGATGCATCTTCCTGAATGACCTTTAAAGGTTATTCTTTTGTTGTCCATTCTATTATTTCTGGAATGCAATCTTTGAAATTATCACGTTGTCGACTATTATCAAATCCTCCGATCCCTAACTCATGTTTAGTTTTATCTTATTTACTAGCCCATTATAATTTCAATTACTCAGAGGGTCTAAATTAGCCTTCTAGTAATCATGTTGGAGTCACCAACTCATTTTTCAAAATAAGGATACAACTTTGTGGCATATACTCTTTTATTGTCTCAAGGAATGTCACCTCTTGTCTTTTCCTTCATTCGACTATAGACTCTGTCATCTTTTCATATTTTGATTTAAGGTTATCACTCAGTTACCATACCTTACTCATAATGCTTCATTTACTCTCTTCTTATTCTCCTGCTAATATTTTTGTCTATCACATTATTCTGAAAACATCAACATAACATTGTTTCACTTTTAGCTCCCCTGGCTCAATCCAGTTTTTTGGGTTACTCTAACCCAAGATGGATCTTGATATTCCATCCTACTCTTAAACTATATATATTAGATCCCATAGGGCATTACTGAGATGTGTGCGGCCAATTGCACATACCCCTATTATGTTTGAAAGTAAACTCAAATAACTTATATTTCTCTGCATGAATTATAAATATTGATAATCTCCACTAACTGGGTACCACATACCTTCTTTCACCTTGCTTCAATTATATATTGAAACATAAACTTTTAACTTATGATACTCCCATGGCCTTCTATTCACGAGGTGTATTTCATATTCCCATCTTAGGGTCTTAAGCTAGAAATTTGCACATTTGGTATGCACAATCTGGTAGGACCTCAATCTAGGCCACGTTGTCAAGAATTATCGCTCTACTATTGTCCATATTTGCTACTATATTAGCTCTCTGGCTTACCGTAAATTTTTCTAATTGAAAGCATCTCTATATCATTAACAAACATAAGTTTTGGCTCAAACTCTTATAACTCAGCTCTATAGCACGATTTGGATTCGAAAGAAGGGTAACAGACTCCTAAATGCCTTGTAGCTTCCTATTTATATAATGTGGTGCACAACACATCTATAAACAAGGCTCTACTAGACACGGCTTGTAGACTCCCTAGGATATAACTGCTCTGATACCAAGTTTGTCATGCCCCGAATCTGATGAGGTATGGCCGGCATTCTGTGCCTTACTTGGCCCTAGCATACCACTCTGTAACTGAAAACTCTAGAGAGGTAACCCTCAACTTAGGTCGATGAGGCCATATTCTGAAACATATGAATATATCGACTCTCTTATCTGAGGGGTAAGCATACCCAAAAGCGCATATATATATATATATATATAGATATATATATATATATATATAACTGTGGAGGCTATCGAGGCCGCCATGAACATCAACTGATATACAAACTATACAGGGCTCATCTACAAGCCTCTAGAGATAACTGAATCATACTATGGTCGGGACAGGGCCTCGACCTACCCATCAAACATGTATATATACAATGGACTCCAAGGTCTAGACCTAGAAACTCCGGGGAAGTGGAGCTTACCAACTAAGCTGATGTTTGAATTTGTCTACTGGGAGGGTCTGTCCAACTGTCGATAAGGACCTACAGGCATGAAATACAGTGCCCCCGACAAAAGGGACGTCTGTATGAAATAATGTACCGAGTATGTAAGGCAACATGATAGCTGAAAGTTGAAACTGAATTGATAATATAGTAACTGAATCTAATTGGGAGTCAAAGATAATCTAAAGATATGTTTACCTGCTGATACTGATTCAACTCTCTCCATATAGTATGTAAAATAGTTCTCCAGCCCTATAAGGTTCGATATATGTAATTGCTCGGTCGTAGTAGGCTCGCTCATAGGCGCTCGGCCACACTAGGCTCTATATCTCTACCATTCTGGGCTCGCTCATAGGCGCTCGGCCATAGTAGGCTCGGTATATAACTTACCATCTGATCAGAGGTTGCCCAATAGGATTCTGCCCATCGATTATAGCTAGATGGTGGTGAAAATACTCTAGTATTGCCCAATAAGGGCCTGCCCACCGATTATAGCTTGATGGTTGTGAAAATACTATAACACACTATATATATAGACTCTCTGATATCTTGGCTGAAATAAGACAAAACTAAAATGAATATGAAGTCCCGATAAGGGAGAATACTGCAACTTATGAGACTAGGATAGTGTATATAAATTCAGCAGTATGAACTTCTCTTTATATCTTGTTGTCAAACACATGTGGTTACTGGATCATGCCAAATAAAAGAAAGGATTAGCCTTAACATACCTTATCAAAATCTTTCAAATCACCAATTTGAACTCGCCTCTTTGCACCTTAATCTACAACAATGACAATACTATCCTTAAGTTACGAAAGGTACAACTATCGCACAACGAACGATAAGTTTAGTTTGTATAAAAACGGGCAGCATCTCCCCTATAATCCTAACATCCTCCAAATCCAAGATAACACCAACGACACAGGAATAGAACAATATCAACATATATACATTATTTTCCAACCTTATAAACACCACAAAATACTACAAAATAGGCCAACACACCCCAATCTCTTCATATACTAAACGACCACCGTAGTAGTGCCAAACAACTCGAAAATGTTACAACGAATGACCAGACCTCCACCCTGCATATATGTGGTGTTTCTCCATACCCTTACTCCTCCAAAACTCAAAAAAATAGTAGTTAAACACGCAGCCCAACAGCAACACAAATCCACAGAACAATCCGCTACAAGTGAATAACTCGAACTCACGGCTTTCGATCACCGTCCTGTGAGCTCTTAAAACTATAGAACGACTTACCATGAATTTACAGCAGAAAAAATGGATGAAAGAGATCAGTAAAAATACCTTATTTGTTCGATAACTCAGCTCCTATCTTGGTTCTTCAAACTCTAGGTTTTACCCCCAATTAGAACTTGAAAGGGAGAGAAAACCAATTAGGGTTTGTGGGTAATTTTTGGGAGGAATTTTGTAGGGGTTTAGGTATGGTTGTTTGTGATATGTAACAAGGTTTATATTGTAGGAGATAAGCCCTTAAATGGGCTCTTTGGATGACCCGAAATTGCCTTTTTTGGGCTCTCATTTAACCAAGTAGGTGACATACCTACTTGTCACCTAGCAGCCTGTGCAGTCTTGCAAAAGTGTATATATATCTCTATTATGATGTTGTATTGATAAACGATTTAATGAATTATCAAAAAGACTCATAGAGCTTCAATTCGATGGGTGGAATACCCCATAAATTTAAGTATATTGGGAGATAAACGCAGCTACATTTGACCTAATTTTCAGCATATTGGTGAATGTAACTTGTGATGATCTTTGCCATTATTTGTTCTACAACTCGCTTGACTTCAAAACATAACACACGACTATTATACGAGTGACATAACACATAACATAACCTCCATATCATGTTAAGAACCCTAGTCTCACCTAAAAAAGTACATGTTATAACATTCCCAAATTATTGACTTTCGACGAAACATTATTTTCTTCAATTCATTAGCTTCTAAACCTTCCAACCTTCTTTGTACTTGATGTTCATGATCTTCAATATATGTAACATCAGAGGTAACATGATAACTTACTTTATATACTTCGAAAAATGATCTCATTTTTTGTCTTATATCAATTGACTTAAGACATACTCTTATAGACGAAAACATGGGGTGTAACAGGTTGTCTCGAAAAATGTAGCGTACCTAAGTCTCCGTATCAATCCACGCTGCCATGCCTAATAGGCCACTATAAAAGCATGTGCATGTGCAACAAAAATGCACAAAAGTGTAGTTTGAGTACAAAAACAACGTATACCCAATAAGTATCTCATCTAATCTCAAAGAAGTAGAGATTAGAGGTCGACTTCGACACTTCCTAGTGGTCCAATAATGTTATATCAATAATATATCAAATCGTGGATTTTTATAGACATGATTGTAATTCAGTCGGTTGAAGCAAGTAAACAATTCTTTCTTTTATAGGAAATTTCCAAATTTCTTTTCATCATTTATACATATATTCTTGAGCCAGGAAGAGGTAATAAAAACTTCAATAAGTTTCAAGGAAAGCAATACAAGCATGCACAAATCATGCCGAGGACGTACGGCCCGATCCAATAATATTTAAACTGTGCATTGCTAGAGGGTCGAATGGCGCAAACTATAGATGCATCTATTACCCCGCTCGCGAATCATACATGCAACGCTTTCAAATTTAAATAAACAATCACCCTGCTCGCAAATCATACGTGCGACGTAGGTACAATTAGAAATATATGCTCAAATAGCAAAGTAATAATTTATCGGGGGAACATTTATCCAAATAAATACAATTCTCTTTTAATGATCCTTTTAGAAATTCAATTACCAACTCAATAGGATTTAAGAAATTTAACACTCATCAAGATTACAGATATTTCAAGTATAGCATGCTTTTGGGTCCTAGACTACCCGGACATACACATATTAGAAGCTACGCACGGACTCTCATCACCTCGTGCGTATGTAGCCCCTACAAATAGGAGTACATAACCAATTATTTTACCTATGGGGACAATTCCCTCTTTCAAGGTTAGAAAGGAGAATCACCTCGCTCTGAAGATCTATAACCGGCCTTTCACGCCTTTCCGAAGATTCAAATTGATGCACAATGCTCCAAAACCTGCCAATAATTATGCGAATCCATTAATACATGCTTAATTACTCATTACTATCCAATTTATAATAATTACTAACCCTGATCGAAAAGTTGATAAAAACGCCCTCGGGCCCACATGCCCGGATTCCAAAAAATTTTGAAGATAAAGTTTACTCACAACCTCACAAACTCGAATATATAATTTACTCACAATTTCATACCCAAAAATAGTGGTCAAAATCCAAAAATACCATTTCTAGATCTTTCCACCCAAACCACGAATTCCTATCAATTTAATGCTCAAATCTGTACATAATCAATATATTTAACTAGAGATAGGTGGGGATAGCTTACCTTGACGTTGATGATGAAAACCCCTCTTGAAACCCTCTAAGAATCTCCCAAGCCAAGAGACAAATGAGAGAAATGGCCAAATGCTGATTTTTAAAACACTCGCTGCCTCCAGCCCTTTCTACACCTGTGGTCACTTGACTGCTTCTGCAGTTCCGCAAGTGCAGTTTCAATACCACATATGCGGTCTTCCTCCAGCTGCCCCAGCCCGCTTTTGCGCCACACCGACCGCATTGCGATCACGCAGGTGCGGGAATTCCTTCGCACCTGCGGCCTCTGACTCCTTAACTTCTAACCGCTTTTGCGGTTCCCTTCCTCGCTTTTGTGGGGCCGCTTCTGCGGTGAACCATCCATAGAAGTGGTTACACGAGCAACTAGACCCCTTCAGCTCATCCTTCAAGTTCCAATTCGATCCGTTAACCACCCGAAATCCTCCCGAGGCCCCCGAGACCCTAACCAATTATGCCAACCAGTCACAAAACACATAACAGAATTGCTCGAGGCCTCAAATCATATCAAACAACGCTAAAATCATGAATCGACCTCCAATCCAAGCTTTATGAACTTTAGAATCTCAAACTTCTACTTTCGATGTTTAAACCTATCAAATCACGTCTGATTGACATCAAAATTTGCACACAAGTCATATTCCATATTACGAGCCTACTCCAACTTTTAGAATCGGATTCTGACCCCGATATCAAAAAGTCAACTTCCGGTCAAACTTCTCAAAAACCTTCAAATTTCTTTCTTTAGCCAAATGACTCCAAAATGACCCACGGACCTCCGAATTCACTATCGATCGCGCTCCCAACACCGCAATTACCATATTGAGCTACTCCCAAGCTTGAAATCCCAAACGGACATTGATATCACTAAAATGCAATTCAATCCAAACTTATGAGATTTCTTTAAAAATGCTAGCTTTCACAATAGGCGCCAAAGCGCTTCCGGTTCATCTAAAACCCGATCCGTGCATACGCCCAAGTCCAAAATTATCATACAAACCTGCTGGAACCTTTGAATCATGATTCTGACGGTGTTTGATCAAAAATCCAATCCTAGTTAATTATTTCAACTTAAAGCTTCCGAAATGAGAATTCTCTTTCCAAATCATCTCTGAATTTTCCGAAATTCAATTCCGATCGCGCATACAAGTCGTAATACTTGGAATAAAGCTACTCATGGCCTCAAACTACTGAACGGCATGCTAGAGCTCAAAACAACCGGTCGGGCCGTTACATCAGGAATACTATAAAGACAATTTGTATTCTCTTCATAATTTGTGTTTGAAGCAGTGGGAATATGAAAAACAATACAAATGAGAAGTTGCGAAGTTGAAGGCAAAACTTAAGGAGGTGAAAGAAGAAAAAAATAAGCTGGTAGACCAACTTAATTGGTTAGAGTAGAGAATACTAGGCAGTCGTGACTAAAGAATGATGTGTTTGTGTTGAGCGTAGTAGTGTATCTTTATGCTTACCTTGTCATGTGTTTTCATTAGTTGTACTGAATTTATGTTATGTTAGGTCTGCTATGTTTGTGTTTGTGCTATACTGTTAAAATAAAATCGTTGTTCAAATTGTGTTAAAATAAAATTGTTGTTAAAATACAATTCTTGCCACTATTTACATAGTGAAATATTTTCAAAAAAAAAAACAATGAGTCCCACAGCCTGTGTGCTTTAGTGCAGTCGCTGGACTGAGGCGCATACCCTGTCACCCGGGTATACTATCAGGATCATCCTCATCAAGTTGCCTCTTTATGTGAGGATGCGCAGCAGCATCGCCAGTACAACTGGCAAGATCGGTAGAAGGGGCCGTTGGGCCGTCACCAACCTACAAAATAATTACTAAGCTTAGCATATGAAAATATATATTAGTAATGTACGTGATAAGTCAAAAACATTTTCTCACCATGGTCTTGTTGGGCTCCTGAGTATAAGCATTTGTGGTGTCCTCCTCATCGCATATAGTGGCCTCTGTGATAGGCTGGGACGAAGCCTTAATAAAAAAATTAAAAATTAATTTATGGAAAATCATTAAGGAAAAGAAAACAAATTAAAATTTTACAGTAATACAAACATACCAGCGCCTGTGGTAGATCCTCATCAACCGCCGGGGATGAGCCAAAACTCAACTTGTGCTCGCCATCCACGTCTCGGGTTGGTCGATCCTCGGCTAAGTAAGATGGGCCTGAAAAGAACTGGTGTACATATCTGTCAAATGTACCCGTGATCATCAATGGCTCTGATGAGGTGACCTACGATGCTGGCAAATCCTGCTGAAGGTTGTACGACGGCATGCTACTGGAAGGCTCGTCTAGCTGAGGGAAATAAACTGACCGATCATCTCCAAGATCCTCATCAGGTGCCTCAACAGGTGGATCGATAGGTGCCCCAACGCCCCCTTGTTGGGGACTACCTCCTCGCCGTCCCCCGCGACGCCGTGGGGGCTCGTGGGATAGCCCTGCCTCGTGGGGCAGCCTT
>MDKF010332825.1:0-11012 GCA_026770625.1 Nicotiana glauca
CACTAATGTAGGCTTCCCTCAACTCAAGATCATATAGGGCTTTTGAGGAGTCATTGTGAAGGCTTTTGGGTAAGGTAGGACATGTTTTGTTCAATTAGGTTTAATCTTCCCTTAAACACTTCTTTTGATTCATTTTGGCATACTTTCTTGACTCATTTGAGTATTTCACTTCTTTCAAGGGGTTATTTGAGTATTTCACTTCTTTCAAGGGGTTAGAGAGACACATTGTCACTCTTTCTTTTGCAATTCAAACCTTTCTCCTTTAGTCTACTTTTTTCACACCTTTTTCACTTTTTGTTGTCCTTGAATTCCCTTTTTGGTTCTTATTCACTTTTGTCTTTATTTTTGTCTTTTTCTTTTTTTCATTGCCTTCCTTTTCTTTTGCTTTTGTGCCTTTTTACCACATTGATTCCTTTCTTGTCTCCCCCCCCCCAAACTTAGACATTTTCCATTACTCAAGGGAAGATTTGGGTGCCAAGAGAGGGTCTCATTGAGAAAGGGTATAGGCTTGTAGCTTTGGTTCATGAAAGAAGAAGGTTTAAGGCTCAAAAAGGGTGAACTAGGGATCATTTCATTGGTAGGTCATGGAAATTGTTCAAATTTGGCAGTTTGGATCAAGGAGGGCCTATAATCTCTTCTCAAGTCAAGTTTCACCTATGATTTCGCTTCAACAAACATTCAGGGCAAGTTCTAGACCATCGGCTTGGTACTTAGGCTCACAATTCAAATTCTCACCACACACACTCAAGGATTTCTAAAGACAGAGTCGAGGGCCCACAACGACCTTAGTTACGATTCAAGCGTACAATGGCCCAAAATGACCACATGATGATTGTTTGGTCAACACAAGAGTCTCAAGGCCACGAATTTCACCATCCTAAACACAACATCATGTCTTTGACCATGGGATCAAAGGCAAATGTGTTAGGCTCAAGTGAAGCTTTTCCTGAGGTACCCTTAACTACAAAACTTGAAAATCAAAAAAGAAAAATAAAAAACGGACTCAAACCCTTAAGAAGTTGTCACACCATCTATCATTAGGAAGAGCCACCCGGTTCACACAACACTCTACCCTTGGAAAGAACCGTGGCATTAAGAAAACCAAGGGCTTATTGCAAACACCAAAACAAAACACAAAGGCTGCGAGCCTAACTTTGCAACTAAAACAAAAAATTTTAACGAAAATAGAAAACTAAGAAAATCAAAATGAAAAACCGAATGAATATGTACCAAAGGGAAGTAGAATATACAACTGGGGGTAATGAATATATACATAAAGTTGAAAACATCTAAAATGAAAAGTTATATACAAACCATCTATCAACTACAAATGTGCTAAAAGTAAAGAGAATATATACAATCAGCCCAAATGTAAATCAAAATAGTAAGGCGCACCCCCACGAATAAAAGCTAGCATTGTCCCCAATGCCAACTACCAAATTAAGCATAAATTACAAGAAAGGATATAGAGTGGCCCCTCAAGCCTAATCTGTCGCCATGTGCTGATCAGTAGGCCCTTGGTCCTCTATACTGGCGGGAACCTCAGATTGGTCATCGACCTGCTGCTGCTCTGCTACTGGGACATGGACCGGATCAAGGACTGGCTAAACCACTGGTGGAGCACTGGAGGTGCCCTCCTGAACCTGTGCCACCTCTATCACAACTCCCTCAGTGCTAGGGAGTTTCCTCTTCTTCCTCGGCTGCCTGGGAGCCTCCTCCTGTTGTGGCTGAACTGCTGCTGGATCTACAGCTGGGTCCCCAAATAGTAAGTCAAGTGGCATCTGATCCACCAAGAGCTTATCCACATCCTCTCTCAACCTCGCCACTAACTCTTTTGAAGCCTTTTGCTTCCTCAACTTCTTGTGCTCCCGAGCCAGTTTATCCAATGTTTTGCTGTGTGTCCCAACTACCTTAGTCAAGGCATCATGTGTCGCCATCATCTTTTCCTGGTTGGCCAGGATATTCTTCAGTGTTTCCTCAATGGAAGGAGGAATCTCAACCGTGGCAGGAGCTGACTGTGCCTGAACGACAGTGGCCAAGTTGGACAACTTGGATGTTGCAGCTAACATCCAGTTGTTCAAACTGGCTAAAGACTGAGTGAGCTGGTGGGCAATGAACTGATGAGTCTTCGATGAAGGGACAACCGGGTCTGGTGAAGTAGATGTACCAGCAACAGAAGAAGGACCCGGAGGCAATGTCTCACCGGTAGCAGGGATGGTGGAAGGCTCAGTGGAATGCTCAATAACCGCTGGCTCCTCAGACTGGCCAGGTGCGGTGGAAGTGGATGCCTGATTCTTTTTGGACCTCTTTGGGTTGTCGGGACCCAACTGACTGTACCATGAGTAGGGGGCTACGGGATCTACCTTGACATTAAATCGCTTTTTCTTCACCTCCAATTCTCTAAAGTACAGGGAAAGAGTGTTCGGGAAGGGATAGTTTGTGTTGGTCTCCTGTCCGACCGTAGAAATCACCCTCAAAATAATGTTGCCCACATTGAGAGGAAACCCGACCATAATAGATTCCACTAGAACTACACGGGCAATAGGAACTGTGTGATCATGGGTGGAGGGATCAAGCCTACTACACACAAAAGTCAACCAACCCTTGGCTTCAAAACTAAACGTGTTTCTCAGAATCTTCTCCCCTGCTTTCAACCAGACTGGGACAATGCCCGGGGCTACCAAGTGCTGGGCCAACCAAGGACGAACCTCTTCTTTCATTGCTAGCTTTTCTAAGTATTGGGTTTCGTCCTCTTCGTTGAACCCCAAAAATTCATTCAGTGACTTCCCATCAAACATCACCAATTTGTCCCGCACTTTTGTCGCCTTTGAGTCCTTCACCACATGATGAACATTACAGTAAAATTCTTTCACCATATGTTCATTGGCGACTATACAACGTTCCTTGAAGAAACCCGAAATTGTGCTTGCATATGTGGGTTGAGAGAAACAAGATCAGAGTCAATAAATTGCCTCTCCGGAATCAATTTTATTTTTGGGCCACCACTCTCTAAATCTGTGGAAGGCTTTTTCACTTACGAACCTGTCAGCCCAGGCTTTCGATTTTCTGGTCCGATCCACTCCCCCGACTTGTGGTTCACCCCCTCACCATATCCTCCACTCCTACCCGATAATGAAGCCGTGGGGTAGGTGGAGTATTGTTCTTCATCTCTAGCTACGGACTCATCAGACGAGTCCGAAATAACATTGACTGGTTTCTTGGAGGTGGGTGCAGGGTCAGGTGAAGGAGTATCACGCAGCTGGAATGATGTAGACATGTGAGTGGGGGCATATTCTGAAGTGATGTCCTGGGATGGTGCATACTCACTCCCCGTAGAGTGTGAGGCTGCTCTATCAGCTTCCCGTATCAGTTTACGAGTCCTTTTTATGCTCTCCCGAACCTGGGGAGTGAGTTTAACCACCCGCTTTCCTTTTCCCCCTCGGGAGGAACCACCTCTCCCGGGTTGCTTTTGTCCTTTTCAACCACGTTTGCTAACCATGATCTACAAAGAATACAAGTCTAATATTGTTAGTTTAAGCATATGCAATGAATTAGATGATACAGTTGAGTTAAAGTTGCAGACACAGTGAAGCAGAAAGAGAGGCGCGGATCGCGCAAAAGAGTCACGCGGTCGCGCTGAGGTAGCGCGGACCGTGTGAACCTGGACCGCTGACCGCGCTTGAGAGGTTCCAGTTACACCCCTCTCTGAACTTACCAACGCGGTCCTCACTATTTTGGACCGCGACCGTGTTGGTTCAGCGCGGACCGCGCAAAAAGGAATGCGGACCGCGCTTGTCAATGACTCCAAACACACACTCTCTGAACTTTATCAGCGCGGTCCGCACTGATTTGGACCGCGGCCGTGCTGGGCTAGCGCGGACCGCGCAAAAATGCTACGCGAACCGCGCATATTAGACTTAGCACACAACAAAGAGACGGAGCGGACCGCATAGAAAGGACGCGCGACTGCGTAGGGCTGATAATTAACTGAGTTGGGAATTTTCATTTAAGCCTAATTTTTGTTCAAATTATGGGTCCTAATTGTCCCTACTCACGTACTAATCATGAATTCATGCCCATTGTTTAACATAAACACACAAAATCTAACCTAACAGTTTAAACTAAGAAGAAATAGAAGAAAATAAGAAGTTATACTAATGGGAAGCAAATAAAATAATCAAAAATTAAACTATGAATGAGATTAGTGAGGAATGTTACCAGGGATTGTGAAAATTTAACTACTTGAAGCAATCTTGATGAACAGTGAAAATTTAGAGCTCAGGTAGAAAATTGGCGAAAAGGTTAAAATGAAGCTTAAGGTTCCTATTTATAGAAAACACCGTAGGACCCATCACCTACCTACCAGCGCGGCCGCGCAGAAATGGCCGCGGACCGCGCTAGATTTCCAGCCTTCTCAAGTGAATGAACAGCCCACGCGGACCACACTATTTTGTCACGCGTCCGCGTGGGAAACTTCAGAGATCATGTAACTTGGGCCTTTCATGCGCGAACCGCACAAAAACATCACGCGGACCGCACAGCTAACTTCAGAGACCCAGCTCCCCATTGCACCAGCCTACGCGAACCACACTATTTTGGTGCGCGGCCGCGTAGGCAAACTTCAGAGACCTGGCATTTTTTTACTTTTGTCCTGCACCGGTTCAACATTATCCCTGCAACATCTCACAAACCATGAGTTTAAAAATCATAATCTACAACAGAAAACAAAAAGAAATAAAAAGACATGGGTTGCCTCCCAAGAAGCGCCTGATTTAACGTCGCGACACGACGCATGTTACCATCAAAGTCACTTCAAATGAATGAGTTCCACCACGTGGCTGTCATCAAACTTTTCCAAGTAGTGCTTGGCACGATGCCCGTTGACCCGGAACACTTCACCATTCTTATTTTTGAGATCAATGGCACCAAATGGAGTTACACCAACTACTTTAAATGGACCGCTCCACTTAGATTTTAGCTTGCCCGGAAATAACCTCAACCGGGAGTTGAAAAAAAGAACTATGTCACCCACCTTGAATTCTTTACCCCGAGCATACTTATCGTGGAAGTACTTCATCTTGTCCTTATACAAGGACGAGCTGGAGTAAGCATGAAATCTAAACTCATCAAGTTCATTCAATTATTCCACTCGGAGGTTGGCCGCAACATCCCATTCGAAGTTCAATTTTTTTAATGCCCACATGGCCTTGTGTTCTAGTTCCACCGGGAGATGGCAAGCCTTACCAAACACCAACCGATATGGATACATACCAATCAGAGTCTTGTAAGCCGTCCGATAATTCCAAAGAGCGTCATCCAACTTCTTTGACCAATCGGTCCTATAAGCATTCACTGTTTTGGACAAAATACTCTTAATTTCCCGATTTGTAACCTCCACTTGACCGCTTGCTTGTGGATGATAAGGGTAGTCACCTTATGGTTAACTCTATATTTAGTACGAAAAGAGTCAAAGGCTTTGTTGAAAAAATGGGACCCCCCATCACTAATGATAGCAAGAGGGGTTCCAAACCTAGTGAAGATATTCCTTTTCAAAAATGCCACGACACTCCGGGCTTCATTGTTGGGAAGAGCCATGGCTTCAACCCACTTTGACACATAGTCCACCGCCATGAGAATATACGTGTTCCCACAAGAGCTTACAAACGGGCCCATGAAATCAATGCCCCAAACATAAAAAATATCTACCTCGAGGATTGTATGGAGAGGCATCTCATCTCATTTTGAAATCCCACCAGCTCTTTGGCATGCATCACATTTCTTTACCAAATCGCTCGCATCTTGAAACAAAGTTGGCCAATAGAAGTCGCAACTTAAAACCTTTGACGCCGTCCTCACTCCCCCATGATGACCACCATAAGGAGAAGAATGGCAAGCCTCTAATATGTTCATTTGCTCAGTTTTCGGCACACATCTTCGTATTACCCCGTCCGTACAGATTTTAAACAAATACGGCTCATCCCAATAGAAATCTAAGCTATCCCGCTTGAGTTTCTTCCTTTGGTTGGAAGAGAGCTCACACGGGACATTACCGGTCACTATGAAATTGGCGATGTCCGCAAACCAAGGTATGTCACCCATAGAAATTGAAAGAAGTTGCTCATCGGGGAAGGAATCATTTATCTAAACACCATTGCTCGGTCTCCCTTCTTCCTCTAGTCGGGACAAATGACCCGCGACTTGATTCTCACTTCCTTTTCTATCCACAATCTCTAGATCAAATTCCTGAAGGAGGAGTACCCATCTCATCAATCTTGCCTTCGAATCTTTCTTTGTCATCAAATACCTGAGGACTGCATGGTCCGTATGTATGATCACCTTCACCCTCATAAGATAAGGGCGAAATTTCTCCATCGCGAACACAATAGCCAAGAGCTCCTTTTCCGTTACCGTGTAGTTTCTTTGGGCCTCATTCATTGTCTTGCTCGCATAATACACAGGATGAAACATTTTGTTGATTCTTTGGCCAAGCACTGCACCAACCGCTACATCACTCGCATCACACATAAGTTCAAAAGGCAATTCCCAATTGGGTGCGGTGATGATGGGAGTTGTGGTCAATTTGTGTTTCA
Organism: Nicotiana glauca; assembly: GCA_026770625.1. Taxonomy (NCBI): domain Eukaryota; kingdom Viridiplantae; phylum Streptophyta; class Magnoliopsida; order Solanales; family Solanaceae; genus Nicotiana; species Nicotiana glauca. Next base: position 6,591 of record MDKF010332825.1, read on the forward strand.
ACAACTCAAAGGAATCCATACACCTCTCATCAAAGACGAACTTCACATCCTTTTCCAACAATTTACAAAGTGGGTTCACAACTCTTGAAAAGTCTTTAATGAATCGCCGGTAGAACCCGGCGTGACCCAAAAAACTCCTCACCCCTTTGATAGAAGTGGGAGGAGGAAGTCTTGAGATCACCTCAATTTTTGCCTTATCGACTTCAATTCCATGTTTTGAGATTTTGTGACCCAACACAATACCCTCTCGCACCATGAAGTGACATTTTTCCCAGTTTAGTACAAGATTGGTTTCTTCACATCTTTTCAACACCTTGTCCAAGTTCACTAGGCATTCTTCAAATGAGTCCCCCACCACGCTAAAATCGTCCATGAAGACCTCCAGAATATCCTCCACCGTGTCGGTGAAGATTGCTATCATACATCTTTGGAAGGTCGCCGGAGTATTACAAAGTCCAAATGGCATTCTTGAGAAAGCGAATGTGCCATACGAATATGTAAAGGTTGTTTTCTCCTGATCCTCCAAGGCAATGAGAATTTGATTGTACCCCTAGTAGCCATCAAGGAAACAATAATAAGCTCGGCCCGCTAAACGATCAAGCATTTGGTCCAAGAATGGCAAAGGGAAATGATCTTTTCTCGTGACCTTGTTGAGTTTTCTATAATCCATGCACACTCTCCAACCCATGACCGTACGGGTAGGAATCAACTCATTGTTGGCATTGGTGACGACCGTCATACCACCCTTCTTTGGCACACATTGAACCGGAGAGGTCCATGAACTATCCGAGATTGGGTATAAAACACCGACGTCCAACCACTTGATGACCTCTTTCTTGACCACCTCTTGCATAGCTTCATTTAGTCTTCTTTGATGTTCAAGAGATGGCCTTGAATCTTCCTCCAAAATAATCTTGTGCATGCAAAAACCGGGGCTTATACCCCGAGTATCCGCCAATGTCCATACGATCGCCCTCTTGCGCTTTTGTAGAACCGCCAAAGTGGCGTCAACCTGCACGTTAGTCAAGCACGACAAAAGAATAATGCGCAAAGTGAAATTAGGGCCCAAGTATTCATACCTGAGGTGAGGAGGAAGTGATTTCAACTCCAACACCGGCGGCTCCTCAATGGATGGCTTGGTTGGGGGAGTTTTGCAATTCTCAAGATCCAAGGATAACTTTCTAGGCTCATAAGAGTACGAGCCCATACCATGCAAAACGTTTACACATTCAACTCTCCCGGCATCATCATCAACATCCATGTTCAAGAGCACGACCTCAAGTGGGTCCTCAATATTCACCAATGTGCTTGTGTCATCCACTATCACCGCCGTGACAATGTCAACAAACGAGCACACCTCGGTGCTATTTGGTTGCCTCATAGATTTGCACACGTGGAACACCACCTTTTCATCACCAACACAGAAGGTCAATTCTCCCGCTTCAACATCAACCAAGGCCTTCCCCGTAGCTAGGAAAGGCCTTCCAAGAATAATAGGCACCTCGAAATCCACTTCACAATCCAAGATCACGAAGTCGGCCGGCAATATGAACTTATCAACACGAACAAGGACATCATCAATAATCCCCAAAGGCCGCTTCATTGACCGGTCCACCATTTGAAGCCTCATAGAAGTTGGACGAGGTTGTCCAATTCCCAAGGTCTTGAAGACCGAATATGGCATTAGATTGATACTTTCCCCCAAGTTACATAGGGCTTTTGTGAAATCGGCACTTCCAATGGTACATGGTATCGTGAATGCTCCGGGATCCTCTAGCTTTGGAGCCTTGGAGTGTACAATGGAACTCATTTGATGCGTCATCTTGATTGTCTCGCACTCCATGGATGTCTTTTTAGTAACCAAGTCCTTCATGAACTTTGGATATCCCTACATTTGTTCAAGTGCCTACACCAATGGCACATTTATAGTCAAAACTCTTCATCATCTCAATAAACTTTTTAAACTGGTTGTCACCTTTTTGCTTGGCCAACCTTTGAGGATATGTCGGAGGAGGCCTAGGCAAGGGTGCCTTGGCTTTTGGAACCACCGGTTCGGGCATATTAATGACGTGTTCCCTAGACGGGTTCACGGCCTCTTGAGTCTCCTCCTCACCCTCATCAATTTCAATTCTCACATCATCACTTGCATTTGGTTCAACAATATCCTCAACTACCAACGGTATCTCATCATTTTGCAACTCTTCTTCATCAACAACAACTCGATTACCTCTTGAGGCTTGCACATCACCGCCTCTTCCACTTCTCATGGTCACCGCCATCACATGATTATTATGCCCACCCTTGGGGTTCACTACCGTATCACTTGGTAGAGCACCCTTTGGGCGAGTGTTGAGAGATTGCGAAATTTGCCCGAGTTGTACTTCCAAGTTACGGATCAAAGTGTTATGGGAGGCCAATTGAGCATCGGAGTCATGATTCTTCTTCATCATTTACTCAAACATCTATTCGACCCATGTCATTGCCCGACGAACTCGACCCTTGTGATTGAAACGGAGGTGGGTTGTTCGGTTGTTGATACATCGGGGGCCTCTGAAAACCTTTCCCCCTATTACCTTGACCACCATTATTGTTCCCCCACCTTGACCGCCATTGTTGTTGTTCCAATTGTTGTTCCTGTTCCAATTACCTTGATTCCCCGAATTATTGTTCCCCCAATTGCCTCCTTGATTGTTATTATAATTCCAATTGCCACCTTATTGATTGCCCCAATTACCTTGGGGTCTCCATTGTTGATTCCCTTGATTACCTCAATTCCCTTGGTAGTTGTTGACATATTGGACTTCCTTACTTTGGTCATAAAAACATTCATTCGAATATCCACCACCATCATCATAGTTGTCAAAATTTTCTTGAGGTTGTTGTTGCCCTCTTTGCCTTCTTTTCATCATATTCACTCCTTCCATGGCATTTACTTGGCGCGGATTTTGAACTTGTTGAAGTTGCGCCTTAGCCAATTGGTTCATTATTGTTGTAAGTTCGGCAATGGCTTGGCCGGGATCATGCAACTCCTTATGCAAATGTATAACATTAGGATCACCTTGAGGAACATTAGCCCGGCTTTTCCATGCCGATGATGTATCGTCCATCTCAACTAACACATCACAAGCTTCGTTGTACGGAAGATTCATAAATTATCACCTGCCAGTTGGCATACAATACATTGGTTGGTTGTGTTGATGCCCCTATAGAACATTTGTTGGATCATCACATCATTCATATCATTATTAGGGCACTCTTTCACCATCGTTCTGAACCTCTCCCATATCTCGTGTAACGGTTCAGTCGGCTCTTGCTTGAAAGCTAGAATCTCGTCCCGTAGAGCCGCCATGTGACTTGGAGAGAAAAACTTAGCGATAAATTTGTCCACCAACTCATCCCATGTAGTGATGGAATGATTGGGGAGCCTCTCCAACCAATCTAACGCCTTTCCCCAAAGTGAGAACGGGAAAAGTCAAAGTCTCAATACATCCTCCGAAACATTTGTCTGCTTTCTACCCCAACAAGTATCCACGAAGCCTTTCAAGTGTTTATAAGCATTCTGATCAGCGGCCCCCGTGAAATAACCTCGTTGTTCGAGCAAGGTGAGCATCACATTTGTAATCTGGAAGTTCCCCGCCCGGATTTGGGGAGGAACTATTGCACTTGCGTACCCTTGATTAGGTAGAACTCTTGGTGGAGGTGGAGGAGGGTCTGGTATGTTGTCATTAGCATTAGCATTTTCATTGGCATTTCGACCTCTCCTAGGAGCATGAGGTAATACATCTTCTTGTTCTAGATCCTTAACCTCCTCCCCCACGACCACGTTGCCAAGAGGGTAATTTGCATTTAAAGCCATGTGTACCTGAGTGAATTGACGCAAATAGAATTAGTAAAAAGAAGGAAAAAGAAGCAAAATACAAAACTAGCCAACAAATAGTCAAACACCGAAAAGCTCCTCGGCAACGACGCCAAAAAGTGATCGCGGCGGACTCAACCTTAGGAAGAGTGGGCGCTAAGACTTTTACCCAATAGTGGTATCAGGGTGAATTTCCACAGGGAGCTTGGAATGGAGTCGAGTATTTGTTTGCTCTAGAAATGCGTTTTAGCTCCTAATTGTACTTCTAACATTTTTGGGGGTTTTATGATTATCAACTACAATTTAACAACTACTAATTAAAACTAAGTTATTCTAAGATATTAATTCTAGGTTGTATGCAAGATAGAGAAAGGAACTAGGGTCGTGGTATTTACCTAGGTGGTCAACTAACGGGTAGAGATTCCTAATACAAGAATGATGATTATGGGACTTATGCTATAACCATTGCACGATTGCAATCACTCTCACAGCTCTTGGTAGAGAGAGTGATTTTGCCCAATTGACTCTCTCGAGACCAATTGGGTAGGCCAATATGCCCAAGCAAC
>MU727513.1:0-28192 GCA_026770625.1 Nicotiana glauca
TATGGCCCAAGCGCTATATCAACATAAGGCCTGAAAGCCTTCTCACATCACACTCGAGGCCTAAAAGCCTCCTCATATATCACTCGAGGACTCAAAGACTCCTCACTTAACACTCGAGGCCTGAAAGCATCCTCACATAACACTCAAGGCCTGAAAGCCTACTCACAGAACACTCGAGGCTTGAAAGCCTCCTCACATCACTCACAAGGCCTGAATGATTCCTCATATCACACACCAGGCCTGAAAGCCTCCTCAGTCTAGAAAATATCATAAGCCTCTCGGGCATCAATAAAATAGTAGTGCTCAACCCAAACAATAGTGGAAATGTCATTTAAGTCTCAAAAGGCAATTAAAGTGGCTGAGTTTGTAAATAATATAATCAACAGGACTAAGTTCAAGTAGTATATCAAATAGTGAGGAAAGAGTGATAAAAATCCACGGAGGACTCAAGTAGTCGGCATTAAGACCAAAATATGGCAATCAGCCCAAACCAAGATAATAACAAATAAGTTCCAGTCAAATATGCGGTAAAATCATCAATCAGGATGGACCAAGTCACAATCCCCAACAGTGCTCTACCCCACGCTCGCTATCCAGCGTGCAAGTCACCTCAATATAGCACTACGATATGCAGTCTGGGATTTCAAACCCTCAGGATATCATTTACAATCATTACTCACCTCGAACTGGTGAAATCCCTAGCTTGCGACGCCCTTGACCCTCAAATTGGCCTCCACATGCATCGAATCTATTCAAAACCACAACGAATGCATCACAATATGCCAATGGAATAATATCCAATCGAAAACAATCAAAAAATATTAAAATTTCGAAATTACAAAGCCCGAGACCCGGGCCCATTTCTCAAATTTCAGTGATTTTTACGTTAATAGATTCCTTATCTTCTCACGAGTTCATACATACCAAGAACTCTCAAATTCAAGCTCAAATGACCCATCAAATCCCAATTTGACATACCAAAAACTCAAGCCCTTGTTCCTCAATTTTAGGCTTAATTTCCTTAAATTTCAAGGTTAATTCTACCATTAAATCATGTATTTAGGTCAAAGAACTCACCTCCAACCACACCTAGTCGAAATCCCCTTCAATTTTTGCCCAAAAGCTCTCAAGGTCGATCAATAATGGTGGAAATAGACCTTAGCTCGTGGAACAAAATAAGCTTTTAAAACCCTTCTCTACACAGTCATTTTCGTATCTGCGGTTGCCTTTCCGCATATGCGATCACCGCTTCTGCGGTATCTACTCCGCTTCTGCGGAACTCAAAATCACACCCAGGACCACTTTTGCGATCTAAGAGTGGTCGACGTATCTGCGAACCCCTTCACGCTTCTGCGAAAAACCCCCTAGGTCCTTATCCGCTTTTGCGGTCCACACGCCACATCTGCGGCTTCGCAGATGCGACTCCAAGCTCGCACCTGCGGAACAACAATTTCCTCAAGAACTCGCATCTGCGACCCAATACTCATATCTGTGGAACCACATCTGCGGTCCCTTTTCCGCAGATGCGGAAATACCAGGTACCAGAAAACCAGCAATTTCACAACTCCAAAATCCATCCCGATGGCTATCCGAAATCACCCTGAGGCCCCCGGGACCTCAACCAAAAGTGCCAACCCATCCTAAAACATCACTAAAACTTGCTCCAATCATCAAAACACCACAAACAACATCAAAACTATCAAATTACATCGAATTCAAGCCTAAGCTCTTCTAAAACTTCTGAATTACGCATTTGATCAAAAACCCGACCAAAACACCTCCGAATAACCTGAAATTTTGCACACACATCTAAAATAACCCAAAGAAACTACAGCAACTCTCGAAATTTTATTCCAACCCTCGAATTAAAATATCACCTATCAACCAGAATTTGCCCAAATACTAACTTTGCCAATTCAAGCCTAATTCTACACCGGACCTCCAAAATCAATTCCGATCACGCTCCTAAGTAACAAATCATCTAACAAATCTAACCAAATAATAAAAACTCCGATCCGAGCTCATATACAAATAAGTCAACTCTCGGTAAAACCTTTCAAATTCAAAGCTTTCAACTAAAACTGTTCTTTCAAATTCATTCCGAATCTTCCCGAAAACCATAACCAACGATCTACATTAGTCATAATACCCAACATAGGACAAGTCATACCTGAGAACTGGCGATAAAAGTGCCAAAGTTTAAAACGACCGGTTGGGTCGTTACGTCCTCCCCCACTTAAACACACGTTCGTCCTCGAACGTACTCAGGGTTGATCTAAAAGCCAACCAATCACTGAATAACCTTACCATGCATATACCCGGGAGTGATCCCACATCACCCTATCTCGTATAGGTCCGATAACACATTGTAACTAAAATTTCACCATCCAATCTAGCCCATAGGCCATAGAACCACATTTCACTTTCCGAAATCATACACAAGATCAGAACCTCACATCTCTATTCCGAAATCTACACCACTTCTACGGAACTCAAAGTCATGCCCAGGACCGCTTTTGCGATCTAAGTCCTCTCCTGCGGTCGACGCATCTGTGAACCACTTCACGCTTCTGCGAAAACCCCCGTAGGTCCTTATTCGATTCTGCGGTCCACATGACGCATCTGCGGCTTCGCAAATGCGGCTCCAAGCTCGCACCTGCAGAACAACAATTTCCTCAAGAACTCGCATATATGGAACTGCATCTGCTATCCTTTTTCCGCAGATGCGGAAATACCAGGTACCAGAAAACCAGCAATTTCACAACTCCAAAATCGATCCCGATGGCTATCCGAAATCACCTCGAGGCCCCCGGGACCTCAACCAAAAGTGCCAACCCATCCTAAAATATCATTTAAACTTCCTTAAATCGTCAAAACACCACAAACAATACCACAACTATCTAATTACATCGAATTCAAGCCTAAGCTCTTCTAAAACTTTCGAATTACGCATTTGATCAAAAACTTGACCAAAACACCTCCGAATGACCTGAAATTTTGTACACACAACCAAAATCACCCAACAAAACTACAATAAGTCTCAGAATTCCATTTTGATACTCGGATCAAAATCTCACCTATCAACCGGAATTCGCCCAAATACTAACTTCGCCAATTCAAACCTAATTCTACGCCGGACCTCCAAAATCAATTCCGATCATGCTCCTAAGTCACAAATCATCTAATGAATCTAACCAAATCATAAAAATTCTGATCTGAGATCATATACAAATATGTCAGCTCTTGGTCAAACCTTTCAAATTCAAAGCTTTCAACTAAAAATGTTCTTTCAAATTCATTCTGAATCTTCCCGAAAACAATGAGCAATGATCTAAATTAGTATAATACCAAACACGGGACAAGTCATCCCTGAGAACTGATAATCAAAGTGCAAAATTTCAAAACGACCAGTTGCATCGTTACAGGAGTGGCTTTTATAGCATGTAGTAGAGTAAAATAAATAAGATATAAAATCAATTACACACAAATAAAGTATGAAAATTAGCTAATCAATCAATTACGGTCAGCATGAATTAATTAAAAATACAAAATCAAATAAGTACCACTTAATTTAAGGGAAATCTCAAACGGAATCAATCAGTATTTTAAAATGAGGTCAAATAAAGTAAGAATTGATTCCACAATCAATTAGGAGTCAGAACAAAAAATCAACCAGTGATACGGGTACATAAATTAGGTAAGAACAAGTAAGAACTTAATAAGGAAACACATGTACTAAATTCAAACCCTATATTAGGTAAGTAAATCAATTAACACTTAATTGACATAGTTGAAGGTAAACGGGCAAAACAGTATAATAAATAGTCGAATAATGGAAACCCTAAGACATATCAAAGACATAGAGTTGAAACTCAAGTAAAAATTAGTTGAAAAAGTAAATAAGAAAACCAGAGTTGAAAACATTTAAACGTTTAAACATTTTTTGCAGAAAACCTATTAGAAATCAAAACCCTATCTTTTAGGGTAAAATAAAATCGGTCGACAATAATGGAAAAAATAGAAAATCTTAAGGAAAAAAGATACAAAACAAACTCAAAACCTCTTCAAATCTAAAGAGATTTAAACAGATTCAACCAAAAATAGCTTGGCTTGTGGAAATAAAGAGAAGTGAATAAAATCTAGTTTGAACTAGAGACTTGAGAACATAAATGTAACGGCCCGACCGGTCGTTTTGAGATTTTGCACTTCGCTTGCCAATTCTCGGGCATCTCTAACCCTGTATGATGTATTAGAACTTATGTAAATCGTCGATTTTGGTTGTCAGGGTAATCAGAATGAATTTGGAAGAACAATTCTCAGTTTGAAGCTTAAAATTTGAAAGGGTTGATCAATTTTTGACTTGCTAGTATATGATCGCGGATTGGTTTTTTTTGATTCGGTTAGCTCCGTTAGGTGATTTGGAACTTGGGAGTCTGATCGAAATGTATTTTGGAGGTCTGTCGAAGGTTTAGGCTTGAATTAGCAAAATTGGAAATTTGGCTTTTTTCAGCTGAGAGGTGAGATTTTGATATACGGGTCGAAATGGATTTGTAGAAGTTTCAGTAGGTCCGTTGTGTCATTTGAGATGTGTGCAAAATTTTAGGTCATTCGGAGGTGGTTTGATAGAGTTTTTGATCAAAAGCATAATTTGGAATATTTTTGAACCTTAGGATTGAATCTGATATGTTTTGGTCAATACGATGTTGTTTGAGGTGGTTTGAAGGTTGGTATAAGTTTGGATAGTAGTATATGGCTTGTTTGTGCTTTTGGTTGATGTCCCATGGGCCTCGGGGGTGATTTCAGATGGTTGGCGGGAAGATTTAAGTTGGGTTTTGGTAGCTAAAGATTTTCCCATTGCTGTCTTATATGCACCTGTGGCTAGAGGACCGCACACTGTGCGGTCTCACATAAGCAAAACTGGAGCTACAGTTGCGGCTAAGTAGAGTGTCAGTTGGAACCGCAAAAGCAGTTAAGGAAGCGCACCTGCGATAGTGCATGTGCGAGATTTGTATCTCAGATGCGGCGCCTGGGTTTTAAGTGAGTAACCACAGGTACGGTTTTGCTGGGTCAGAATATATAAATTTCACCCTTCGCTAGTAGGTTTTCACCATATTTCATTTGGGAAGAAGCTTTGGAGAGCTAATTGAAGGGAGAATTCGAGAGGGATTCGTAGAGGTAAGTTCCTTGGTCCCTAAACTCGTTTTTATGATAATTTTTAAGGTTGTAAGCTTCAATTACTTGGGAAAATCAGTAGCAAATTGGAAGTTAGGGCTTGAAAATTGGAGACCTAAATCTAGGGATTTGAAGGGCATTTGTGGTTGGATTTTGGTAAATTTGGTATGTATGAACTCGTAATAGGATAAGGATTCCATTGATGTTAATTTTTTAAGATTCTGAGACATGGGCTCGGTGGTCGGGTTTGGTCAATTTCGGGATTCTTGATGTAAAATGCTTATTTTCCAGTGGGCTCTATTCCTTTAGTATATTTTAATGGTATAAATATATTTTGGATAGATTTGGAGCATCCAGAGGCCGAGTCGAGAGGCAAAGGCATCACGGTCTAGAGTTTGACTGGATTGAGGTAAGTAATGATTCTAAATACTGTCCTAAGGGTATGAAACCCCGAATTTCACATCATTGTGCTATTTTGAGGTGACGCACATGCTAGATGATGAGCATGGGGTCGTGCACCGTTGGGGATTGTGACTTGGTCTGTCTCGTACGATTGTTAATTCACGTATTTACTTAAAAACTATTTGATATTGTTATATTTTGGAAAATATTATTGTGTTTGGGGCTAAATGTCGTGTCTGGGCCTTGTTCTGATTGTTTGGACCCTCATGGGGGTTTTACTACTATTTTCCTCACTATTTCGGTTTAATGTTACACTCTATCTTGCTATGTTCTTACTATTTTCATGACTCGATTTTATTCACTCCTTTTGATTTCATAAATGATTTTGAGCTGAGTACTTGTTTTACTATCAGCCCGAGAGGCTTGAGTGAGATCTGACTGAATGAGGTCGAGGGCCTGTGTTGTAAGGATATCATGGGATTAGGCTGCGTGTCGCAGCATGTGGTACCGAATTGTGTGTCTTGTGATTGATATGAGGCCGAGATCGTGTTTGATTATGCCACGAGATGGCTTTATATTGTGCTTGGGCCGTAAAGGGCCCCTCCCGGAGTCTGTATGCCCCCAGTGAGCGCGGGTACCCAGTGTGAGTGATGTGTTGTAGCTCGAGGGGCTGTTGTTGTTTCATATTATTGCCCGAGGGGATATTCTTGATCCATGTTGCCCGAGGGGCGGTTCTTGATTCTTGAAATACCCCAGGGGCTGATTACGAGTGATTATGAGGTATCTCGAGGGGCTAGTTCTATTGATATTATGCCCGAGGGGCGGTTTATGGTACATGTTTTGCCCGAGGGGCTATTTACATTTCTATCATTTTTACTCACTGTTTTTATCACTCATTTTGAAACTATTGAAAGTTGTTTTAAAAAGGTTTTTACTGAAAGTGAGCATGATTTACGAAGTAAGTGATTTCTGTATTGTTTTGGAAATGTGCTGCATTAGCAAGGTAGCTGCTCGACATTCACATAACTGCTTTTCTCCCTCTAGTCTTCCTTAGACTGTATTTAGTACGTTTTAGATTCTTAGTTGTGTTCAGACCTTAATAGATGCTCATAACTTGTGACATCTCGCTGTCGGGCTTGTGTATTTATTCCACACTGTTCATTCAGACTTACATTATGATATATATCTGATTAATTAAAGGCTTAAAAGTGATTGTTATTGATTAAATGGTTAATTCGGGAGTTGTGTCGGCTGGCCTAGTTTCACGATAGGCGCCTTCATGATCCGGTCGATTTTAGGGTCGTGACAAGTTGGTATCAGAGCCTAGGTTACATAGGTCTCATGAGTCATGAGCAGGTTTAGTAGAGTCTCGCGGATCGGTACAGAGGCTTCTGTACTTATCCTTGGGAGGCTGCAGAACCTTTAGGAAAAAATTCACACTCTTGAATTCTTATCATGCGTCCTTGATTCAGCTTGAAATGTAACTCTTTAAATTCCTTCCACGCGTTCGTATATGCACATGAGTGCTCAGTATTAGCTGTGCATCAATGGCTTGTGATTTTTTGGTTGAGGAGCGAGATGTGATCTTGGCATGTTGATGAATGGCTAGTCTGCAGGACTTGGGGCCGGATTTTGGCTATAGTTTGAGCACTGAGGCGTTGATTGTGTGAACGCGTGCTTTTGGATTTATATATTGGGTAGTGTACCTATTGGTGGATGTGATGGCTGGATGTCTATGTGATGAGTATGATGTGATTGCGAGATGTATTCATATGATATGGATGTGAAGAGGGGGGTCTACTTGTGGGTAGTAGGAACTATTTGGTGCTTTATTTCCATCTTGATTTGATGTATAGACCCCAGTTATAGGTGTGTTGAAAGAACTTTTCATGTTGTTTAGTCGGTTGGTGAAGTAGATTTCATGTCATAATATGAGTTCAGACTTAGGAAGATTAAGTGATTGCGTGATATTTATGACGGTGGAAAGGTATAAAGAGATGTTAGTTGAGGCAAAGCAGGTGGGTTATCTCCTGCAGAGTGTTCTGGGATTTGTGTAATCCTTATGTAATTGGTTGGGAGTCCTCTTCTACTAGTGAAATATATGTTTTGCAATTTGAATTTAGGGTCACCTAAGAGAGTGGGCTTGATTGTTATGAGGCTGAATGCGAGATTTGCAGGAGATTTGAAGTACTAGATGGTCTGTGTTGCACGAGCTTTATGAAGGATTGAGTTTAATCTCACTATGGTATTATGGAAGTGATAGAGCATATGCATTATGAATTATTGTGTGTTTTGGTCTATGGCTTTTCGCCAAGTGGGGAAGTCTGCTATTTACTAGTTGATTGCACGGTTATGTGCTATGTTGGTTCCAATAGGAGATGTTCTGTTGAATTAGTTATGCTTTCGGAGGTTGAGACCGAGGATGGCTCGAGTAAAGGAAATTTCAATACAGGTTATGTTATGCTTTATGGGTGTATGAGAATTACGGAATGACTTGAGTTATTATTGGTAAATGATGTACGGTGCATAAAACAGGAAGTTGCTAGGTTGCATTAAGGTGAGGTAACATTCTTCGGTGTCGGAATGCTATTGGAGCACATGTTCGGTCCGTTTGATTAGTCTAATTGAGATCTGAGCAGAGTGGATGACTCTCGGGAATGGTTCTAAAGGATTCAAGATTTACAAGTAATGATTGGAGATTTTCTAGATGTGTATTTGGCTAGAAACTGAGGTTTGTATTGGAGGGTGTCAAGACTCATAGTATCTCTATATCATTATAGGATTCTATATATCAGTATCGGGAAGGTGAAAGTAATGGTTTTGGGTTCGCAAGGAGTCACTTCTGGGTAGATATTTTGAATGTGGTGCATTTGGGAATATTTGAGAGAGTAGCCAGCAGCTTATGAGCCTTAAGACGATGTGATTTTATGCTTGGGTCTCGGGTGTTATAGCGAGAAGAAGTATCAAGTTGAAGGTAAATTAGAAGGTACTTGGATAGATATGATAGCTTGGTAGTAGGCCAGATCATCATGGTAAGGATATGAATAGTTCTTTAGGTGCTTATGAGGTGATGAGTTTCTACAGGTGTTTTCGTGGCAATGCTCTTGGGTTTTGGTGATCTGCATAGCTTGGTTGAGTTAGAACGATTCAGTCCTGACAGTTTGGTTTTGTGAAAATGGGATTCGGAGAGTTTTTGATGGTATCTACTACGATGAGATCGTATATTTTCTACTGGCGTGAGGAGCATGTGATGAATAATGATTTTCTTCTAAGTGGATCAAATGGAAAGTTCTCGGCTAGTTGAGTACGTAGTTGCTTGTGGCTCAGAATTGATATGAAGTTCTCATGGCTATCCTAGGATTGTATGGTATGTGGTATGTTGTGTAGGACTGAGATTATCATGTGTAAGGTCACGGTTCAGTTCTGAAAGGAAGTTCATAAAATTCTTAGGCAGTACAGGCAGCCCCAGATGACTAGGGAAAAGATATTACTAATTAGTATAGCTTAATAAGGGTATGCACTTTAAAAAAAGGGCAATGTGATTGAGTTAAGGATACTTTATTAGTATTGCGGCACTCTCTTATTGAATTGACTACTGATATTCGAGTTTGCTTGGTGGCACAGAAGGATTATAGGAGTGTCTCTCGCGGGATGATTGGGTATTAGAGGTGTGTTGTATATTCAGATGGTGGAGTTGGGATCGGATATGGTGATTCACGTGCTATATGGATTTGGAGACTGGGAGTTCTCATAAATAGGTTAGGTCGTGGTGGTGGACCTCATATATCTGTTTTGTGTGGTAACTATTGGAGGTTCGGAGACCCGAGTGGATCCTTGTTGCTTCATATGCACGATTTTGGTGTGATATTGGGTATAGACTGGTTTTGTCCGTGTCATGTTATTCTAGGCTATTGTGCTAGGACGGAGATGTCAGCTATGCCGGGAATGCCTCAAATTGAGTGGCGAGGTTCGACGGATTATGTTCCCAGTAGTGTGGTTTCATTTTGAAGGCCCAACGAACGGATGTGAAGGGTTGTCTTTCTTATTTGGCCCTCGTGATGGATAGAAGTGCAGAGACTCCTACCGTGACTTAGTTCTGGTGGTGAGGGATTTTTCTGGATGTGTTTTCTACTGCCGGGCATACCGCCGGATAGGGTTATTGAATTTTGGTATTGATTTGTTGCTGGACACCATATCGTATGGCACCGACGGAGTTAAAGAAGTTGAAGGAGCAACTTCAGGAACTCCTTGATAAGGGGTTCATTGGTAAGCCAATAGGACGTGTTGACTCGATTGTTAGTGAGCTTATTAGTGATATGAGTAGATCTATGACTTACTTTTCTGTGTTGCGAGGTGTTGGGATTTGTTGGTTATAGGCACATGTGGTGCGTTTTTATTGGGGCCTCTCAATGTAATTCGAGCAGGAAGAGTATTGGGTATTGCTCGGCGGATGGCATATCGATCGTGTCCTTTTGGGTTTGTGTAATGTTATGTCAATTGCTTTGCCATGGGTATGATGATTTACTTTGGTTCTAGACATCAAATTGCGCGTGATTGTCGATTTTGAGCATAGTAACTCGAGGTGTTTCATGTGGACCAGTGTTTGGATATGGTCTTGTGTTGCAGCGAAGCTATGTGGAGGTATGACCCTTTGGGTTGGATTCTTGTGTTTAGTTTCTACGATGTGTGACGGGTGTCGATCCCCCTTTTTCTCGAAAGGAAAAATCGGGTTTATGACATTTGGGAGGATAACTTGTTCCCTTTTGGGAATTGGGTTTTGAAGATTAAAGAGTCGCCACCTAATGATTAAAGTGTATTAGGACACTAAGAAGGGTTTGAGTTGAAGAACAGAGTTTGGGTAAGGGCTAGAAATTATCTCGGGGGGAAGGTGTTAGGCACCCCCCAACATCCACTAGTGTGGTTCCCGACCATATTACAATTGTGACTTCACTTACAGGTAACAAATAAGCAAATAAGGGTTTCAAATATAAGGGTTTGTCACATTATGGTTGCAGATAAGTTAAAGTTTAAAGAAACAAAAAGGCTCGAATTTTTAAGAAACAACTTGAAAATTCTGAAAAAAGTGATAAAATAACGAAATAAGGGAAATAGGGTCCTACGTTTACAAATACTATGGATTACATCAATGCAATACCCAGTAATCACTCCTCAAAAGAGGAGCTACACGTGGTATTAGCGCACCGGTCATCATATTCATATCTACCCTTTCCCACCCCGTTAAGGTATTAAACGCGGAATGGTTTCGTTACTTATACCATGCTAGTACCCATCCCAATCCTATCAGTCCCGGAGGCATTTGGGTCTACTAGTCCTAAGGGAAGGGAGATGTGGGTTTTGTATGGTTTAAAAGGATAAAATTCTAAAGTGACAAACAAAAACACATAAGGCAGATTATGGGAAACACATAACTATTTAAAAGGCTCAGATAGGCCTCCTCATTCAAAGCAGCAAGTTATTTAGCATGACTTACAAGTACTGGTTAGGTCTTTAATTAAACTTAACATAGGAAGGGTCGAGCCCTTCTTATAATGTAGATCTATGAGTTACTTTTCTGTGTTGAGAGTTGTATGATTTTTCAAAACTTAAAACTTAAAGCCTCTGTCTAATGCGGAAGGGTCGAGCCCTTCTTATAATGTAGCAAATAAGCAAGAAAAGGTAAGGAAATATCATTCTAATCAGTCTCCCTTTAGTCAAGGGATTCTGATTTCAAACGGGTAAAGCAATTATGGAAAGGGATTTTAAAAAAAAAAATTTCCCAGTAGTAGAATGAGGGGTAAGTACATAGAAGCTATTTAAGGCAACAAAATAATAGCACACGGTTTGTAAAGAAAAAGGAAGGGGAATCAACCAGTAAAAAAAATTAAAACTTTAGACTTTTACTCGAATGAATCGAGTCAGGAAAAGGGGTAAAGAAAGGTTCAATTAGGAAAACCAGTAACAATCAAGTGAACTCAATTAAAGGAATCCAGAATCAATTAGTAGTTGGCAAAACCTTTTTGAAAGAAGAGTTCTCATATATAAACACTGAAACATGTAAATCAACTAGAGAGTGTCAAGTTATTTTAAAAGAGAATTTTAATCAAAGAGAAGTTCAGAAACATGGGCAAAAGACACAAGTTCGACCTGCAGACTTATGGTGAGTCTGAGAGTCCAGGGTCCCAATGTGGAACCCTAACTCGAAATCAATGCCTAAAACGTCAAAAGTAAACCCCAAATCCTAGGGTTTCAAATATTGAATCAGACATGGAGGTGGGAAAGCAAACCATTTGTTTTTTAGTGTCTCAATAGGACAGACATGATAGCATGCTTGAATAATAAAGGAAGAAAAATCATGAAGAACATATTCGAGAAACTCAGAACATAAACGAGTTCAGAAGAAGGAAATAATAGAGCTAGAACACAAGTAACTGGCCCGATCCTGAGTCGGAAAGGTTAGAACCAGGCTTAAAACACCATGGTACTCCGTAGCAAGGCCGGCGATGACTCTGGAACCTTGAATCGGCAAAGTTCTGGGCGCAAATCTTTGAGGTCTGGCCTCGAATCTTCAGGTATCTGGTGTATAAGAGCAAGGGGAGGTGAGTATAAGACTCCCATGGCCTGAGAAGACATGGATTCCGGTGGATTTCATAGTGGAAGACGATGAGAGGCAGCTAGGGTTAGGGAAGTTTCGAGAGTGTTTGAGAGAGGGGAGGGTTTCACGGGTGGCAAATAATTGAAAATGAAATAGGGTTGGGGGAGCCAATTTCCCCCTTTTTATTTTATAAAATAGAAATAATAATTTTAAAACCAAATTAAAAGCACTAAACTAATTAATAATATATAAATATTAATCTAAAAATACTAAAAATAATTTTATAATTGCAAAATACCGTTAATCGTAAAATAGGCTATAATTGCGATTATATATAGTTTAACTTTAAAAATATCAAATAAATTTGTAAAAATATACAAAAATCACCTTAATTATATTTTGGTATAAATATGATAATAAAATAATTTAATCACAAAAAGGATAATTTTTAGGAATAATTACTGATTTTGTACTGCTAAAAATGGGCAATAAATTAATTTTAAAATCTTGAAAAAAAATTAGGAAAAATACCAAGACACTTGGGCATGTTTATTTATGCATATATATGTTATTTTGAAAATACATGGGGGAATAATTGGGTATCAACAGCTGCCCCTCTTTACCCGGGAAGGATGAAAGTGTTGTTGGATAAAGATATGATGGCCAATTTTGACCGAATGAAACGATTGAAGAATTTTGACCGAGCTCTAGTTCCTGAGTTGCCTACATATCCATGCTCTTATAGGAATCAGGCCATATGTCGTTCAGGATCCATTGGTGAACTATGCTGATGGAGATCTCGAAAGACGGACGTGATGTTCAGGTTGAGATGGATGGTCGGAGTCTGATAGGCTGCGGGAATTGGAGCGGGATCGCTCCTGCTGAGACGGCCGTTGCTGGCCAATGTACCTGCAAATGAATAATACCAACATATATTGTGCGCAAATTTAAATGTGATGCAAGTTCCCATTGGACCGAAAATGCTGTCTTTGGATGGTTAGGATGACGTCCTCGGACCATGACGTCCTGGGCCATAAGGCGTATAATAAAGGATTCGCAAGCTATGAAATGATGTTCTCGGGCTATGAGAATGATGCCTCCAAACTATGATGAGTTTGAATAATGATATGCTAAAAATAAAATGGGGTCCTCAGGCCATGGCATGGCGTTCTCGGGCTATGAAAATGGTGCCTCTGAACAATGACGCCTTCGGACGATTTGGCGATCTTTCAGCCCATGAAATGCAGAAGATGGAAATCTTTCAGCCGATGCAGGGCGTAAATGAAAGGGTGGCGATATTTCAGCTGTGCAAAATGGATAAAGAGGCGATATTTCAGCCATGCGAGAATGAATAAAGTGGCGACGTTTCAGACACCAGATATAAATAGAAGTGGCAATATTTCAGCCGATGCAGTATTTAGACAAAGGTGGCAATATTTCAGCTATGCAGACATAAATAAAAGTGGTGATATTTTAGCCGATGCAAGGTTTAAATAGAGGTGGCAGTATTTCAGCCATGCAGGATGGAGGTAGAGCTTAACCTCGAAAGGCAGAAAGGTAGCCTTATGCAATGTAGAGAAATGCAGGACGGAGGTAAAGCTTAACCTCGAAAGGCAGAAAGGTAGCATTATGCAATTCAGAGAAATGCTGGATGGAGGTAGAGCTTAACCTTCTCGGAAGGCAGAATGGTAGTCTTATGCAATGCAAGAACTGTAGAGGGAGACATAGCTTAGTCTCGGAAGGCAGAAAGGTATCCTTATGCAATACAAGAAATAAAGGCAAATAGTAATGAAATCTCTTAGCTGATAGATGATAGCTGATCGCTGTATTGTGGCCTCTGGGGATGTCGCGTACGGATGACAATTGTAAATAGGTGATGATTCTGAGAGTTGTATTCCTGAAAAAGTATGAGTGTGTAATCGTATCTGATGATTTTATGTCTTGGGTTCCTGCATCCAAAGAAAAATTATGAGTTTTGTAAAAGGGGGAAGGTTAGTCCGTCTTCTCGTGGACCTCGCTTGTCCTGCTCAACTCTTGTTTTCATTGAGGTAGAGTTGCTAAACAAAGCAATTTTGATAGCATTCATGCATGATTTAGTAATAGTGTAACATAAATACATAAAAATAGTTTTCTTTTAGATGAACCGATGACTGCGACGCAGTTCAAGATATTGCAACCTCTCTCGCTCCGGAATTTTGAGGGCCCTCCTAAAAATTCTGCCTCAGTTTACTGGGCTGGTGCTTTTGATGGCTGCGTGTTGGTGAATGGCTGAAGATCAACTCTGAAATTTTGAGGGTCCTCCTCAAAATTCTGCCTCTGTTTCCAATAGCGGGGAAATGAAAATTTTATTGAATTGTGACCGAACCCATAAGGATGCCTACGTATCCCCTCTTAAATGGGAATCGGGTCAGATGTAGTTCAAATTACATCATAAAGAAATCATAAATGGCTACACATAGTATCGCTTGACTATATCTGAATTGATTGCTTCGGCCAAACTTCTCCGTCCATTTTTGCAAGTATGAGGGCTCCTTTTGGTAGAACCTGGTGAACCATGTACGTACCCTGCCAGTTGGGACAGAATTTCCCCTTGGCTTCATATTGATGTGGGAAGATTTTCTTCAACACTAGCTGTCTCGGTGTGAATCATCTCAGCTTGACTCTTTTGTTGAAGGCTCTGGACATTCTGTTCTCATAAAGTTGACCATGAAAAATTGCGTTCATTCTCTTCCCATCTATAAGAGCTAACTGCTCATATTGACTCTTTACCCATTCTGCATCATCGAGTTTTGCTTCCTGTATGATCCTCAGGGAAGGAATTTCTACCTCGGCGGGAATGACTGCCTCTGCACCATAAACCAACATATAGGGAGTTTTCTCAATTGGTGTGCGAACTGTATTGCGTTATCCTAATAAAGCAAATGATAACTTCTTATGCCACTGCTTATGCTTTCTATCATTTTCCTCAGTATCTTCTTGATATTCTGTTGGCCACTTCTACAACCCTATTCATCTGAGGTCTGTAGGCTGTAGAATTCTTGTGTTTGATCTTGAATATTTCACACATTGCTTTCATTAGGTCAGTGTTGAGAATGGAACCATTATCAGTAAATATCAACTCTGGGATGCCGAACCGACAAATGATATGGTTATGGACAAAGTCTGCCACGACTTTCTTAGTTACTGCCTTGTATGATGCTGCTTCAACCCATTTGGTGAAATAATCAATTACCATTAGAATGAACCTGTGCCTATTTAATGCGCCAGGCTCGATAGGTCTGATAACATCCATTCCCTAAGCAGCAAACGGCCATGGCGAACTTGTTGCATTAAGCTTATTTGGAGGCACCTTTATCATGTCTTGCATGTATCTGACAGTGACGACATTTTTCGACATACTGGATGTAGTCCATTTCCATAGTCATCCAAAAATAACCAGCTTGGAGTATTTTTTTGGCTAAGAAAAAACCGTTCATATGTGGGCCGCAGGTCCCTACGTGAATTTCTTCTAATAGCCTGGATGCTTCCTTTGCGTCGACACACCTCAATAATCCCAAATTGGGAGTCCTCCTGTACAAGATTCCTCCGCTGTGAAAGAAATTGTTGGATAACCTTCGAAGTGTGTGCTTCTGAGCAGCGTTTGCAAGTTCTGGATATTCTTCTGTGGCTAAATATTCCTTGATATCATGAAACCAAGGTTTTACGTCTGCTTTTTCTTTGACATGAGCACAATAAGCTGGCTGATTATGGATTTTCACAGGAATAGGATCAATAAAATTTGTGTTTGGGTGTTGTATCATGGGCGATAGGGTAGCCAATGCATCGGCGAACTCGTTCTGGACTTTAGGGACATGCTGAAACTCTATCTTTGTGAATCTCTTCCTCAACTCCTATACATGATGCAGATAAGGGAGTATCTTGGAATTCTTGGTTGCCCATTCTTCTCAGACTTGATGTATAAGCATGTCTAAATACCCAATTACTAGAAACTCCTAAATGTTCATGTCAATATCCAACTTGAGCCCTAAGATGCAGGCTTCGTATTCAGCCATATTGTTGGTGCATGGGAATCTAAGCTTAGCAGACACTGGATAATGCTGACCAGTTTCTGATACTAGAATTGCTCCCATGCCTACTCCTTTGAAGTTTACTGCTCCATCAAAAAATATTCTCCAACCATCATAGGATTCTGCGATATCATCTCCTATGAAGGATACCTCATCATCATGAAAATACATCTTCAGGGGCTCGTATTCTCCATCCACAGGGTTTTCAGTGAGGCGACCTTCTAGTGCCTGTCCTTTGATTGCTTTTTGAGTCACGTAGATGATGTCAAATTTGCTCAGCAGGATTTGCCACTTGGCCAGCTTGCCAGTGGGCATGTGCTTTTGAAAGATGTAGGTCAGCAGATCCATTCTTGATATGAGATAAGTAGTATAGGCACAAAAATGACCCAAGTCAGAGCACGCTAATAGAGAATACCAGGCCTCGTACTGGGTGAACTTCTTGCTGAGATAGTATATAGCATGTTCTTTCCTCCCTATTTTGTCATGTTGTCAAAGAACACAACCGAATGCTCCATCCAATACCGCAAGGTAGAGCAATGGAGGTCTACCTGGTTCGGGCGGAACCAAAACTGGTAGTGTTGACAAGTATTCCTTGATTCTGTCAAAGGCTTTCTGATAGTCATCAATCCATTTGGTAGCGACGTCTTTATTCAAAATCTTAAAGATTGGCTTACAAATGACAGTGTACTGAGCTATGAACCGGCTGATGTAGTTGAGTCTCCCCAGGAAACTCATCACGTCCTTCTTCTTCTTTGGCGGTGGCAATTCTTAAATGGCCTTAACCTTTGATGGATCCAGTTCTATTCCTCAGTGACTCACAATGAACATAAGTAGTTTTCCGACGGGAACCCTGAATGCACACTTGGCGGGGTTCAGCTTCAGATTGTACCTTCTAAGTCTGTTGAAGAATTTCCTCAGATCTTTTATGTGGTCAGTGGCTCTTTTGGATTTGATGATGACGTCGTCTACATACACCTCGATCTCCTTGTGTATCATGTCATGGAAGATAGTAGTCATGGCCCTCATGTAGGTGGCCCCACAATTGTTTAACCCTAACGACATCTTTTAGTAATAATATATCCCCCACGGTGTAATGAAAATAGTTTTCTCCGCGTCTTCCTCATCCATCCATATCTGATGATACCCAGCAAAAAAATCGACAAATGACTACAGCTTGTGCTTGGTGCAGTTGTCAATTAGAATGTGTATGTTTGGTAGGGGGAAGTCATCTTTCGAACTGGCCCGATTGAGATCTCGGTAGTCAACATAGACTTTAACCTTCCCATCCTTCTTTGGCACTAGCACAATATTGGCTAACCATGTTTGATACTCTACTACTCTTAGAACCTTGGCTTTGACTTGCTTAGTGACTTCTTCTTTTATTTTCAAACTCATGTCAGGTTTGAACTTCCTGAGCTTCTACTTTACCGGGGGACATGTCGGATCGATTGGCAGTTTGTGAGATACAATAGATGCAATGAGACCAGTCATGTCATCATACGACTAGGCAAATATCTCCTCATATTCCCTTAGAAATTCCGTGTACTCTTTATTTTTTGATGGTGAAAGATGAACACTGATGCACATTTCTTTGACATTCTCTGTATCTCCCAAGTTAACAACCTCAGTATCGTCCAGATTGGACTTAGGTCTATTCTCAAAATCCTCAACCTCTTTAGCAACCTCTTCTGGTATATCATCCTCTTCTGAGTCTATATCCGTTTGTTGCATTGTCTCGTTGCAAGTCACAATCGTCGGTTCATCAAGATAAGTAATAGTAATGCTGTATAAATAAAGTAAACGATAAAAGGTAATAAGAGTGATATTTATAGGGAACTGAAATGCTTTGATAAATTTCATAATTGTTTTGAACATTGGAGCTCTTATTTCGAAATTAAAATGTGGAAAGAAAGTCAACTAGCAAAAAATAAAGATGATGCATGGTGAAAAATGCATAAAAATTAATAAAAGGTCAGATTCCCGAAGCCTTTCTTATCCTTTAGGTGTGTCAAAGTTACAAGGAGCTTCATGAACTCCAGGCAGTGTTTACACCCAATTAAATTACAGAATTATAGTGTAGTGTGGAATGGACAACCCTAAAATGTCCAAGTTCAGAGGGAACTCAAGGTCCCAAAGCAAGGCTCATAGGAGGGGGGAAGAACTTACGGTCTAGGAGTAAGTGCAAGTGCAATAGAGGGGAATTAGGGAAGAGTCATGACAAACTAGTGGTCATGCCTAGCAATTGGGATGCTGGCACACCCTTGACCAGCCTGTCAGCTTAAATTGAGAGTTAGGACTTATTGAAGGTCAGATTCAGATCTGGGTAGTAATTTTGGTACTGCCAGGCCAAAACCATTAACTCAGATACATAGAGTGGAATAGAGGGATATGGATTCATAATAGAAACAAGATACAAGGAAATAAATACACATAATTTAACTACTGAACATGAACAGCAAAGTGCGAAAGAGTACTGAAACTGCAAAGTAAACACATAGGGGTGAGGCAAAAAATTAAATCAGACATACCAGTTTCAGGAAAAATAGGTAAGTAAAATAGCAGTCTTGAAAAGCCATATTGCAAAGCAGCACCAAAGCCTCAGCAGAGAGTAGAAGGTATTGAAAAAGTATTGTGATTGAAAGTGTATGTGAGAGTTGTATGATTTTTCAAAACTTAAAACTTAAAGCCTCTGTCTAATGCGGAAGGGTCGAGCCCTTCTTATAATGTAGCAAATAAGAAAGAAAAGGTAAGGAAATATCATTCTAATCAGTCTCCTTTTAGTCAAGGGATTCTGATTTCAAACGGATAAAGCAATTATGGAAAGGGATTTAAAAAAAAAATATTTTCCCAGTAGTAGAATGTGGGGTAAGTACATAGAAGCTATTTAAGGCAACAAAATAATAGCACACGGTTTGTAAAGAAAAAGGAAGGGGAATCAACCAGTAAAAAAAATTAAAACTTTAGACTTTTACTCGAATGAATCGAGTTAGGAAAAGGGGTAAAGAAAGGTTCAATTAGGAAAACCAGTAACAATCAAGTGAACTCAATTAAAGGAATCCAGAATCAATTAGTAGTTGGCAAAACCTTTTTGAAAGAAGAGTTCTCATATATAAACACTGAAACATGTAAATCAACTAGAGACTGTCAAGTTATTTTAAAAGAGAATTTTAATCAAAGAGAAGTTCAGAAACATGGGCAAAAGACACAAGTTCGACCTGCAGACTTATGGTGAGTCTGAGAGTCCAGGGTCCCAATGTGGAACCCTAACTCGAAATCAATGCCTAAAATGTCAAAAGTAAACCCCAAATCCTAGGGTTTCAAATATTGAATCAGACATGGAGGTGGGAAAGCAAACCATTTGTTTTTCAGTGTCTCAACAAGACAGACATGATAGCATGCTTGAACAATAAATGAAGAAAAATCATGAAGAACATATTCGAGAAACTCAGAATATAAATGAGTTCAGAAGAAGGAAATAATACAACTTGAACACAAGCAGGTGAAGCATGTAAGAACATAAACAAAGTTAAAAAATCAAGTGACCTTAAAGGTAGGCACATATAGAAGAAAACATAGCAAAGATGAACAGGAGTAGAAAGGAAGAGGTAAAAGACAATACATGCATAAAAATAAAAGAAATCATACGAACAAAGTATAAACAAACACACATAAAGCAAAGAAGAAAAAGAATCAGAAAGATTTTTTTTCAAAAATCCTTGCAGAAACCCTAAAAATCGGAGAGAAACTATTTTACAAAAGCTTTTGGGGAAAACACTCTAGACGGCAAGAAAAACATATACATAGTACAGATCTAAATGAATAATGGAGAAACAACATCGAATGTCTTAGGGTTTTAGAGAAATCCTAGAAATGAGAAAGGCTTAGAGACATGTCCGATCCTGAGTTGGAGAGGTCAGAACCAGGCTCAAAACATCATGGTACACCGGAGCAAGGCCGGCGATGACTTTGGAACCTTGAATCGGAAAAGGTCTGAGCGCAAACCTTTAAGGTCTGGCCTCGAATCTTCAGGTATCTGATGTATAAGAGCAAGGGGAGGTGAGTATAAGACTCCCATGGCCTGAGAAGCCATGGATTCCGGTGGGTTTCACGGTGGAAGATGATGAGAGGCGGCTAGGTTAGGGAAGGTTCGAGAGTGTTTGAGAGAGGTGAGGGTTTCAGGGGTGGCGGATAATTGAAAATGAAATAGGGTTGGAGGGTTTGATAAATTAAAAATGGAAAGATGAAGTGTGAGCCGTTGATCTTTTAGATCAACGGCTGAGATTAAAAATATGTCTGGGCGGGTTTTTTAGTTGGGTCAGGGGCGGGTAATTAAGGAATTGGGTTATTTTGATTTGGGGCGGAATTCGGGGGTTAAATTGAGGTTAGAATTGAAAGGAAATGAGGCTATAATTGAAATAGAAACGGGCTAGATGTTAAATAGCCAATTTTACCTTTTTATTTTATAAAATAGCAATAATGATTTTAAAACTAAATTAAAAGTACTAAACTAATTAATAATATATAAATATTAATCCAAAAATACTGGAAATAATTTTATAACTGCAAAATGCTGTTAATCGTAAAATAGACTATAATTGCGATTATATGCAGTTTAGCTTTGAAAATACCAAATAAATTTATAAAAATATACAAAAATCACCTTAATTATATTTTGGTGTAAATATAAGAATAAAATATGTTAATCAAAAAAAGGATAATTTTTTGGGAATAATTACTGATTTTGTACTGCTAAAAATGGGCAATAAATTAATTTTAAAATCTTGAAATTTTTTTTAGAAAAAATACCAAAACTCTTGGGCCTATTTATTTATGCATATATATGTTGTTTTGAAAATACATGGGGGAAAATTGGGTATCAACAACGGGTTCTCAACATTGTGTGTGGTGGTACTAGAGAGTTTGCGGTATAGCCTTCTCATTTGAGTCATTTTTCATGATTTGAGTACGTTTGGATTGTTGCTTATTGGTGCGCGGATTGCACGAGTTGTGGATTTATATTGTATTGGTGTGTCATTTCACCAGAGTTGTTGTGTTAGATTAGATGATATCGTTGGGATCTAGAATGAATACAAACAGATTCAGTTTTAGCGTGTTGAAAGGATAATATCGATGTTCAGCTCAGAAGTTTTCTATGGTCCTCTCCATGGGAGAAAGTGGCCTCACAAATGGTTGATCCAAGGAATGGTTATGACTTTCTATGTGTTTCATCAATCATTGGCAGTACACGGAAGTGTTGGAATAAGGCTTTATTTGATAAGAGGCTTATTATCGATATTCAGTTGTTTTGAGCAACTATTATGACCAGAAGTTATCGCTATGACAGTTTGAGCTATGTGCTATATCATATAATTGCATCTGAGGCTACAGGTAAGGTCTGTTATAGCTGGTTCGGGCTTATTCAAAGTATAGATGTGATATTCTTTTCTTGTAGATGATTTCAAAAGTGGAAATGTGGTTCTAAGGTTTATGGTTAGGTTGGATTATGAAATTTCAGTAACATTGTGTTAAGCGACCTATATGAGATAGGGTGACATGGGATCACCCCCGGGTACATCCATGGTAAGGTTACACAGTGATTTGAGGGATTTCAGAACAACTCTGGGTACGTTCGGGGACGAACATAAGTTTAAGTAGGGGAGGATATAACGACCCGACCGATCTTTTTGAGCTGTTACACTTTACTAGCCAATTATCGGGCATGGCTAGCCCCGTGTGATGTATTATGACTTATGTAAATCGTTAATTTTGGTTTTCAGGGTAATCAGAATGAATTTGGAAGAACAGTTCTCAGTTTGAAGATTAAAATTTGAAAGGTTTGACCAAGTTTTGACTTGCTAGTGTATGATCGCGGATTGGAATTTTTATGATTTGGTTAGTTCTGTTGGGTGATTTGGGACTTGGAAGTGTGATTAGAATGTATTTTGGAGGTCTGTGGAAGGTTTAGTCTTGAATTGGCAAAATTAGAAATTTGGCATTTTTCAGTTGATAGGTGAGATATTGATATAGGGGTCGAAATGGAATTCCGAAAGTTGCAGTTGGTCCGTTGTGTCATTTGGATGTGTGTGCAAAATTTCAAGTTATTCGGACGTGGTTTGATAGACTTTTTGATCAAAAGCATAATTCGGAAGATTTTTGGAACCTTAGGTTTGAATCCGATGTGTTTTGGCTAATTCGATATTGTTTGAGGTGTTTTGAAGGTTGGTATAAGTTTGGATAGTAGTATATGGCTTGTATGTTCTTTTGGTTGAGGTCCCGAGGGCCTCGGGGGCGATTTCAGATGGTTGGTGGGAATATTTGAGTTGGGTTTTGGCAGCTGAAGATTTTTCCATTGCTGTCATAGCCGCACCTACGGTTAGGGGACTATAGGTGCGGTCTCGTAGAAGCAAAACTGGAGCCGTAGGTGCGGCCAAGGAGAGTGTCAGCTGGAACCGCAAAAGCCATTAAGGAAGTGCACCTACGATAGAGCATGTGCGGGATTTGCATCACAGATGCAGCGCATGGGTTTTAAGTGAGTAATCACAGAAGTGGTGCTTTGACCACGGAAGCGGTAGCGCAGATGCGACCATTTAACTGCGGGTGCGGTTTTCCTAGGTCAGAATATATAAATTTCTCCCTTCGCGATTTTGAGTGGGTTTTCACCATATTTCATTCGGGAAGAAGCTTTGGAGAGCAAATTGAAGGGAGAATTCAAGAGGGCTTCTTAGAGGTAAGGTCCTTGGTCCCTAAACTCATTTTTATGATGACTTTTGAGGTTGTAAGCTTGAATTACATGGGAAAATCAGTAGCAAATTGGAAGTTAGGGCTTGGAAATTGGAGACCTAAATCTAGGGATTTGATGGGTCATTTGTGGTTGGATTATGGTAAATTTGGTATGTATGAACTCGTGAGAGGATAAAGATTCTATTGATGTTAATTTTGTCGGATTCCGAGATGTGGGCCCGGGGTTTGGGTTTGGTCAATTTCGGGATTCTTGATTATTTAAATTGCTTATTTTCGAGTGGGCTTTATTCCCTTAGCATATTTTGATGGTATAAATCTATTTTGGATATATTTGGAGCATCCGGAGGCCGAGTCGAGAGGCAAAGGCATCGCGAGCTAGAGTTTGGACCAGATTGTGATAAGTAATTATTCTAAATATTGTCATGAGGGTATGAAACATCGAATTTCACATCGTTGTGCTACTTTGATGCGACGCAGATACTAGATAACGATCGTGGTTTCGTGCACCATTGGGCATTGTGACTTGGTCTATCACGTACGACTGTTAAGTCGCATATTTACTTAAAAACTATTTGGTATTTTCATATTTTGGAATATTTTAGGCTAAATGCCATGTCTGGGCGTAGTGCCGATTGTTTGGACCCTTAGGGGCTTTTACTATTATTTTTCCTAACTGTTTTGGTTTAATGTTACACTCACTTATGCCATGTTCTTACTATTTTCATAACTCGGTTTTATTCACTCCTTTTGATTTCATATGTGATTTTGAGCCGAGTACTTGTTTTACTGTCAGCCCGAGGGGCTTGAGTGAGATCTAACTGAGTGAGGTCGAGGACCTGTGTTGTGAGGTTATCATGGGATTGGGATGCACGCCGCAATATGTGGTATCGAATTGTGATTTAATAGGGGATGCGGGCCTGATTTATTATACCACGAGATGGCTTAATATTGCACTTGGGCTGTAAGGGGCTTCTCCCGGAGTCTGTACACTCCCAGTGAGCACGAGAAACCAGTGTGAGTGATGTGTTGTAGCCCGAGGGGCTGTTGTTGTTTCATATTGTTGCCCGAAGGGTTGTTCTTGATCTATGTTATCTGAGGGAATGTTCTTGATTCATGTTATGCCCGAGGGGCTGATTACAAGTGATGGTGAGGTAGCCCGAGGGGCTGGTTCTGTTGATATTATGCCTGGGGGCAGTTTATGGTACATGTTTTGCCCGAGGGGCTGTTTACGTTTCTATCATTTTTACTCACTATTTTTATCACTCTTTTTGAAACTATTAAAAGTTGTTTTAAAAAGTTTTTTTTTACTGAAAGTGAACATGATTTACGAAGTGAGCGATTTCTGTACTGTTTTGGAGATGTACTGCATTTGCTGTAGCGTTATGACGTGGCTTACGTTTTTTCTTACTGCTTAGATTCATTTATTTTTATTACTTACTGAGTTGGCGTACTCACATTATTCCCTGCACATTGTGTGCAGATTCAGGCATTATTTTGAACCCGGTAGCGGGTGTTGATTTCTCAATAGAAGAGTTATCAGAGTTAGCAAGGTAGCTTCCCTGCATTCACATCATTGCTTTTCTCCCTCCGGTCTTACTTAGATTTGTAACGACCCAACCGATCATTTTGAGCCCTAACACGTCGTTCAGCAGTCTGAGGCCATGAGCAGCTTCATTTCAGGTGTTATGACTTGTTCGCATGGTCGGAATTGAAATTCGGAAAGATTGAAGTTAAATTTAAGTGAAAATTTCCATTTCATTTCAGAAGCTTTAAGTTGAAAGAATGAACTAGGACTGGATGTTTTGAGTAAACCGCCTCGGAATTGGGATCTGAAGTTCGAACAGGTTCGTATGATGATTTCGGACTTGGGCGTATGCCCGGTTCGGGTTTTGGATAACCCGGGAGCGTTTTGGCACCTATTGTGGAAGTTAGCATTTTTGAAGAAATTTCTTAAGTTTGGCTTGAAGTGCATTTCAGCGTTATCGATGTCCGTTTGGGATTCCGAGAATAGGAGTAGCTCCGTATGGTGATTCTAGAGTTGGGGGCACGATCGGAAGTGAATTCAGAGGTCCGTAGGTCATTTTGAAGCCATTTGGCTAAAGATAGAAATTTGAAGGTTTTGAGAAGTTTGACCGGGAGTGGACTTTTTGATATCGGGGTCGGAATCCAATTCCGCAAGCTGGAATAGGTCCGTAATGTCAAATATGACTTGTGTGCAAAATTTGAAGTCAATTGGACGCGATTTGATAGGTTTCGGCATCGGAAATAGAAGTTGGAAACTTCAAAGTTTATAAAGCTTGAATTGAGGTGTAATTTGTGATTTTAGCGTTGTTCTTTGTGATTTGAGGCCTCGAGAAAGTCCGTAATGTGTTTTGGGACTGGTTGGTATGATTAGTTGGGGTCCCGGGGGGCCTCGGGTGGATTCCGGGTGGTTAACGGATCAAAAGTTGGATTTTTGGAAAACTGGGCAGCTGGTATCTGGTATTTCCGCTTCTACTGAAATGGGACCGCAGAAGCGGCCCCGTAGAGGTGAAATGTGGACCGCAGAAGCGGTTTTGGCCAACAGTGAAGGGGACCGCAGATGCGGTCGGGCAGCCGCATAAGCGGAACCGCACCTGCGGTTGGCAAGTCGCAGAAGCAGAAGCAGAAGTGAGGGGTCTCGTTTGGGAACGCAGAAGCGGCCTGTGTGTCCGCATAAGCGAGACCGCAGGAGCGATCCCTGGACCGCAAGAGCGGTCCCTGGACCAAAATAGCGGTCCCTGGACCGCAAGAGCGGAAAGCGGCTGGGGCAGAATGTTTTAAAACCCGATTTTGGGTCATTTCTCACCACATTTTTCATGGCTTGGGACGATTTTGGGGAGCTTCAAGAAGAAATTTTTTTCATCAATGTTAAGGTATGCTATCCCTACCTATTTTGAGTTAAATACATCAATTATGTATGGATTTTAACATGGAAATTAGTATAAAAAATTGAGGATTGGGTGGAAAACCTAGAAAATTATATTCTTGGATCTTGACCACGATTTTGGATATGGAATTTAGAGAAAATAATATATTTGAGTCCGTGAGTTCTTGGGTAAAGTTTATCTTCAAAAAGTTTTGGATTCCGGGCACGTGGGCCCGAGGGCATTTTGGTCATTTCACCAAACGGAGTTGGGAAATTGTATAATTTGAATTGTTAGCAAGTATTTGAGTATATTCTCATGAGGTTGCCGTTATTTGGCTAGTTTTGGAGCTCTGCGCGTTGGTTCAAGTCTTCGGAGGAATGTAGATTGCCGGTTGCGGATCTTCGAAGCGAGGTGAGTCTCCTTTCTAATCTTGTGAGGGGAAATTTACCCCATAGGTGAAGTGAATGATTATGTGCTCCTATTTCTGGGGGCTACGTATGCACGAGGTGACGAGAGTCCGTGTGTAGCTACTATTATGCTATTGTCCAGGTAGTTAGGACCCATCAGCATGTTATACTTGAATTAATTATGAACCCATCAATGACTTGGATTGTTTAAATCACCCTTGACTAGTAAATGAATTTAAAAAAAAGAGAAGAGATTAGACATCATTTCCTGAACTTGTTAAATAGAGAATTCGCTTATTTGGATAATTATTCCTCGATAAAATTCTAATTGGCTATGTGAGCATGTATCTTATGTGTACCTGCATCGCATGGATGATTCGCGAGCAGGGTGGTTGTTTATTTTATGTGGACCGCGTCGCATGGATGATTCGCGAGCGGGGTAATAGATCACATTAAATTAATAAATGAAATTCTGAAAGGACTTAAAGCTTCGTTTTCTCAAAGTATTAAAGAGAATTGGCTTTTCTTGGATAATTGCTCCATGTTGACTTCTTGACTGATTATCTGTCTGTGTGTGTTTATTTTGGAACGGGCCGAACACCTCGGCAGATTAATATATGCATCTATAGGCGCGCCGTCGACCCTCGACAAGTGCACATTTATTTCTGTTGGATTGGGCCGTCGCCTCGGTATGATTTGCGCATGCTTATATTGCTGCCTGGATTTATTTAAGCTGTTACATGCCTCACTATGGCTCGAGATCATATTGTTAATAATGAAAAGAAACCTTGGAAATTTCCTTTGAAGGAATTACATGTTTACTTGTTTCCTCTATTTGGATAAAAATCATGTTAGAAAATAAATCCACTGTTCATATGTATATTGAGAATAAATAACCGTTGGACCATTAGAGTGTGTCAAAGTTGACCATCTCATCTCTACCCCTTCGGGATTAGGCGGTACACTCATTGAGTACACGTTGATTACGTACTCATACTACACTTCTGTGTATTTTTGTTGCACATGTATATATATACACCTCTAGCAGCCTATTGGGCATAGCAACATGGATGACGCTGGGATTAGGTGAGCTGCATCATTTCAGGCGACCGCAGCTAGGGTAGTCCCTTCCAGTGTACTGTATTTACTTTTAGCCCACTGTGTTCCGGGCGGATATTGTATTTTATTTCTCTTATCAGTAGTTGCTCATGTACTTGTGACACCAGGATTCTGGGATGGTTTACAGCAGATTTGTACTAATTGTCATTATTTAGATTTGAATTCAAGTAGTGAACTTTTATTTATAAAAATGGAATGAAAAACCTTAGATTTTCAAAAGTATTAAAAGAGGAATTAATTGATGATTTAGTTGGCTGGCCTGACAGAGGTGTCCGGTGACACCACGACCCTTAGTGGATTTTGGTTCGTGACAAGACTGTAGTTAGTACATTTTAGATTCTTAGTTGTGTTCAGACCTTAGTAGATGCTCGTGACTTGTGACACCCTGATATCGGGCTTATGTATTTATTCTGCACTGTCCATTTAGACTTATATTACGATATATATCTGATTAATTAAAGGCTTAAAAGTGATTGTTATTGATTAAATGGTTAATTCGGGAGTTGTGTCGGCTGGCCTAGTTTCACGATAGGCATTATCACGAACGTGTCAGTTTTGGGGTCGTGACAATAAAAATATAAAAATATCAGTACTCACAGATATCAGAGTGAATATAGACGGATTAATTGAGAAATGAGAGACTTTTAACCAAATATGGTTTGAATATCTAGAAAGTATCTTCAAGTAACATGAAAATCATACAACTAGTAGAGAGATGAGGTGAGATAAGGCATGAAATCGAAGGAAAACTCCATGAATCAAGGGAGATATCCGTGACGGTGGCTAGGGTTAGAGGGGGGTTGG